>VXAU01003670.1:848381-992610 GCA_013399695.1 Formicarius rufipectus | reverse complement strand
TTTTTTTTTTTTTTTAAGAAACCACCTGGTGAACAGGACAGAAGTAAATAATAAAGAGGAACTACAAAGAATCAGCTGCCACTCCAAACACTAAAGCTGAAGTTTCTAGAGAAGACCTAGGAGAGGATGAAGTTTGGGGAAAAAGAAGGGTTCGACTATATTAGTTTTCCCCCTACACACTTTTTATATTTTTCTTCTTACTCATTATGAAAATTGTCTTAATTTAGACTTTGACAAGAGTGTAACAGCCTCCACTACTTCCATTTACCTCTGGATTCAGTACACATTGACCTATGCACTGATCTTCAGGCACAGTGATCTAGATTTGGTCTTACATCTGGAAACCACTCACATCTTTGTCATGAAATCTCTTGGATTCCTGTTCACATTTTTCCCCTTTCCTCCCAGGATGCTCTTTGAAGTACTTTATGTCATATCCAGAAAGCATTCCTTAGTCCTCATGGTAGTGGTTGTTCCCATTTAAATTCAGACTACTTAGATTCTCCTTAAAATATCAGAGATTTTTCTTAACCTGTAAAGATACAAGGATAATAGAGAGTCTTCTGTCTTGCAGACAGATGGTGAGAGGTGCTGGTTTCAGACTGGGAATATAAGTGCACTTGGAAAATAGATTGGGACTGCTGTAAACCAAAGGGAGAGGTGGTGTGGTCTTCAGTGGTCTTGAACACTGCATAAATGAGAACAGAAAGCACATGTTGTCAGTGGCCTGTGATATCAAAAGGTTTAAATGTGAATTCACAAGTTACAACCAGATTTTTCATTGCAGCCTGTCTTCAAGTACTCACAAGTAAAAGTCAGAAGACAGGTGCATCTTTAACTAAGCTAATCAGTCTCTGAAATGGGTGACATCAAAACAGGATGGCAAAATTGTAAAGATTTGAGGGACCTTAAAACTTCTTATTTTTTTTTTCCCTTTGCTATTTGAGTACACAGTTTGATGTCATCTCTGGCAAAGCTGATGGACAGAATTCAATATTCTAAGTCATAAAAGTATCTCTATGGAAAATCTTTATCTTCACAGTGCCTCTTAGTACAAATGCAAGGAATATTTTTCCCTTTTACAGACAGGAAACTAGAAACTTATTGAAGGTTGCATATACGACTTGTATTTAAAGAAGTGTTGAATAGAGGCCTTCCAAACCTTGGGTTCAAGAGTAGCCACTGAACCAGCTGTCATGTGCCTCTTCCTTATGCTATGTTATGACTACAGGATTATTTGCCTGGCAGTTTTAAGGAAGACAGAAATTTGTACTGTGTGCGGCCCAAGCTAATGGGTGACTGTGCAAACAGTGTTGGTCACAAGCTAACACACACTGTTTCTCAGGGCAATTTATCCTGTTGAGTTCCTTGATGCCATAATTAAATGGCTTTTTGTAGTCTAGCTGTGCAGAAGGCATGTCCTAACTTAAAGACACAGCTAATTTTCTTTTCTTTGTGGAGCTTTTCTTGCAATAATGAATAGTATCCCATAGTTCAAAAGAGGTCATAGCTTCTTTTATGTACAAAGATTATATATGCATGTTTAGATGTCTGGTTTTCAACCTTTCCTGACTGGTTGTTTCCCTAGATTGCTGAAAACCATAGCTAAGCTTGCTGTGCTTAGTTACCTATTGTGCATGGTGAAACAAGGGTCTGTGACACCTCCTATGGTCTCGAGTCACAGGCTGAAACCCACTGAAAGACCATTTTAGAAAAGATAAAATTTTCCATTGATATATTTTTAGGCTAGAGCTGTTTGGTTATGTGTGATACTTCTGGCCAGAAAAGCAAGCAAACAAACAAGCAAGGAATTGATCTGCTGCACAGATGAGAAAGGAGATTTTGGATTAAAGATCTCAGAAAGCCGTTGTGTGGTAGTCTTTTGTATCTATAAAATACACCATACCTGCACTTTTATTCTGTTATGCAAATGTGTATTAAGAGGAGTAAGGAAATGTGGATTATATAGTCTTTCAAAAGAGCTGTTTGGATGTTTTGTCCCACTTTCTAACTGGATCTTTCACATGAGCAGTTAATAGCTCTGCAGATTACATGGCACTGAACACACAATACTTTGGAGCAGGCTACACAACATCATATCTACAAGGAAGGAAACATTTAAGACCAGTGGTAAACTAAACATGATTTTTAGGTTGGCACTGCATCTACGTCAAACCCTCATGTTCTTAACTACTCTTAACTACTCTCAGCTGAGGGTGCACAGTCTCACTCATATATGCCCCTGTGTCTTGCTGTGAGTGCAAAGGGAAGCAGCAGGAAAGCACAGGTGCCCACAGCCAGGCTGGCAGTCCCTGCACTATGCAAGTGTTTCTTCTATGAGGAGCATGGCAGCACGGTCGATTGTCTTGGTATCTGCACCTGGGGAGCCACAGTACTGGGAAGATGGAAAATTTACCATTTGTAGGGCTGGGACCTTGATACACTGACCAGCACTGTGACTTGGGGTTTATGTCCTATGCCTGAAGGACCAAGGCATTGATACTCCTCACTGCAAAAACTGCAGGAAATCCTGTATAGCTGAGCCTGCCAGACAAGATTTAGCAGAGCTAAAGTGACCCTCTGGCATATCCCAGTGATTGGATCTCTGTGGAGTTGTGGCTGTAAAGAACTGGGGCAGCTCCTTTATGTGCTGTGAAATAAGAAAAAGTGCCAAACAACAGGGTTTTGTGATAATGCGATTGCAAGATTAATTGGTACATGTAGTTAGTAGAGGACACAGAGAGAATTTGCATTTGCATGTGGGAAGAGTGCGTCAAAATGACTTTGTACCTGTTTCCCATTATGCATGTGTCACACGTCTTTAATATTTTTAGTTTAATACTTCATTGTTTTCTAGATTGTTTTAATTTTCTGAGCTACCTCAATGTGAAAACATATCAAAGAAGATGGTGTTACTTTTTATTTATGTAAGATGCTTAAATTATATTTCTGAAGTTACTTACCCAGCATTTTATTTATCTTGCAGTCATAATTATTCAGTGCCTCCTCCATCTGCTTTTATTTAAGTGTAAGTGTATAGACAGCAGCCACAAAGATAAGTCTCTTCAGGTTAATCACTTGCACAGAAAGCCTTCCGTACACTGTAATGAATTTGCTTTGACACCTGGCAATTAAATGGAATAGACTTTCTTGTTGCTATTCACAAGAGTTGGCGTGATATCAGGCACCCAGTGATGTGACTTGGTTCTCACATGCCTGGCAGACTCTCCCTGGCAGTATGAAAAGGACAGGTGAAATAAATTATAGAGTTGCCAACTGCTTTAAACAGCCCTGTTCAGCTTCATAATCTGGTCTTGTCAAATTTCTGAGATTTGATGTATTTTTGTTTGAATGCCTTCTTCAGCCTTTTCAGCTGTTGCCAGAGAAGCCCTCCTACTGAAGTTCTTGCTGCTTAAAATTCAAGAGTGCTTTCAACTCCCCCTCTAAGATGGGGTTTGCTACAAAATAAAGGTATTCCTTATCATGCTACTTATTTAATACATGCTTTTTGATGCTGTAGACAGTGGTGAACAGACTGGAGTCTGTGTATGCCTATTGGCTAAAATTATACTCCTCCACACCTCCTTATTGCTGGGATAATGACATTGACTCCTGTGGGATTTCTCCAGGTTCACTTGTGTAACCAAAATCCAGATATACACCTGCCTGTTTTCTGGGTGTATAGGCACAACTCCCCTTTACAAATAAAATAATTTGTCCTTTGTTGGGTTTTTTTTCCTCAACCTTTTGTGTATCTTAACTCTTCATGGACATTACAGTTGCTAAGATCAATGAAAAGAAAATATTAAATTAAGACCTTACCCACAATTGTCACTGAAACTATCTGTATTGTGAGTTCACAAACATAATAGTTTGCCTTTCCTTTTCATTATTATACCTTTCTTTATGTGAGCAATGTCCTTTAAATGTTGTGACTTTGAGCCACTAACCATTTCCAAAAGTGTGTTTGTCATTTAAAGAATCAAACATTTTCATTAATTTAACAGTAGAATAAAATCTATTTATTTTGATCAAAACATAGAAGAAACTACTTAAATTTACCTTAAAACTATGATGAACCAGCCTTATTTCTCAGTGGTTTCTAATATGACTTGAATCTGCTCTGCCTTAATCCTCATCATGCCACTCAGTTACCCATTGGGAAATAAAAAAGACAGCTCCCAGAGGGAAAGATGGCAAAAATTGCTTTCAAAACTTGATTTTTTTTATAACTTAGAAGAAATTATAGTTCTTTTTTTTTTAAGGTTCCTTTGTTTTTGGTCACATTCTTCTAGTGTTTTTATTAACAAACCAATGCTGCCTCACTCATCTCAGTATTTCGGCCCAGATGCACACTGCCCACTACCCACGAACCTTATTCAAGCTGCTTGGTGAAGGAGTGTCCTTTTTTGGCAGTTTTCTTGCAGGTTGACAATTATATTTGCTGTTCTTGTGGGTGGCTTTTGGCAAGCTCTGCACTGGCTCTTACACCTTCCTGGGCACACATGACTTTCTCTGGCTCCTCTATGTTTGTTGCAGTTACCCTATCGCTAAAAGTTTGCTGTGAAACCCGGCTCTCTGACTGAGGAGTTCGGGTGACGAGACCACTAGGTTAGCAAAGCAGTGGCAGACGGGTGCTGTGATGTGTCCAGCTCGTGGAACGTCTGGCTGCAGAAGGGTGATGTGTAAGTGGGAAACCTCCTGATAGCTAAACCATCAGCACTCTCCTCTTGTGGTCCTCCTATGGGCAGAGGGTGGACCGGTCAGGCTGTAACACAAATCAGTTTTCCAGCCCTGCTAAAATATGCTGAAATGACAAATCCATGGCTATGAGGAATGTTGTGGAAGCATGGCTTTGTGCTTGTCATGTCTTCAGAGATTCAGGCTAATAGGAATGGATTCACTAAAGGAAAGTCATGCTTGACCAACCTGATTGCCTTCTACAATGAAACAACTACCTGGATGGATGAGGGGAGAGCAGTGGACATTGTCTGCCTCAGTTTCAGCAAGGCTTTCAACGCTATCTCTCACAGCATCCTCACAGGCAAACTCAGGAAGTGTAGACTGGAGAAGCAGACAGGTGGATTCTAACTGAAGGCATGTCACTAGTGGTGTCCTCCAAGGTTCAATTATGGGCCCAGTTCTGTTTAACTTACTCGCCAATTACTTCGATGTATTGGTAAAGCCTCCTCAGCAAGTTTGCTGATGATGCAAAACTAGGAGGAGTAATAATTCCAGGAGGAGTAGTCTGAAATTAGGTGAAACTGAGAAAGTGTACAAGTAGTGAAAGGGTTACTGATGTGACGTTTTGATACTGCTTTCTGTGTGAGGCAAAGCATTGTTCTGCAAATGTTCCCTGTCCTGTTAAAGAACTTATGCTGATGTTTTTGTCTTGTTCTTTGAGTTTGGAGTACTGTGGTTCAGTTTTGTTCAGATTTCTGCAGTGCAAGTGACTTTTTTAATCAGACACTTACCTCTCCTCTCTTTGAGCCAGTAGACCACCTCACTGTGCTGTAACATCCTCCTCCTAAAGACAAAAAGTCCAGAACATGATGATTTTTTACAATATTTGATCATCACATAGCAACTGGCAGTAAGAATAAGCCCCAGGACACATAGTGGTGAAATTGTGCTATGTTACCAAACTAGCTGTGGTGTCCTTGGCATGCTGCAGACTCACTGGTGGCCAAGGAGCTCAACTTTCTCTTCTACCTGCACTACTTCTGGTGTTTCTCCTCAGTTTTGTCCGAAGGCATTAAAGGCACATTATCACTGACATAATTTCTATCCCTTTTGTTGAACTGATCAGCAATGTCACATGCTTTTTTTTTTTGTCTCTCTGCTTCAGATTATGACATTTGTTTTATTATTTTCTGTCTTTTTCAAGAGGTAAACACCTCAGACCCTGCCTGTCCTTCCTAATACACTTTGGAACAGTATTATGGACATCTAGTAGTTCCCCTCATGTTCTGTTCTTTTATTCAAGAAATTTATTACTTGAAAGACCAGTGCAATAAATAGCAAGCTGAATGGTCAGACAGGAAAATTTTCTTCACAAAGCCTAAGAATGTAGTTTAGCAAGGAGTGGTTGTGTGAGGATACCTGTGTTCCTATCAAGGGAAAGAAACCATAGGTATCACCACATCATGATCAGGCATTGCACAGTGTAGCAAGATTTGTGCTCCAGGAAGTCCACAGAAAGATCCTTCTATTCTCCACTCACTGCTGGATGTAGCTTTGTCCTTTGAAGGCATTTGAGGACTTCTGCCAGTGTTGATGTTTGTCTGTGTTCTGTGATTATTGTTAATAGCTGCACTTGACTGGAGCAGGGCACAAGAGTCCCTGCAGATCAGGCATGAGAACTGTGCTAGTATTTTCACAATAGTGATAGTCTTGAATACTTGTACCTTATGGTGCAATCATCTTGAGCCAGCATAACCAGATGCTGGGGTGTCAGGGGGCAATCCTGCTCTCCCAGCCCCACATCCTGATGCTGCTCCCCACCAGCTCTCCACCATCTTGCCACATCAGGAACTGTTCTGCCTGAAAATTGACTTGGAGCATGGCCGCACAAGTATTTGTGCTGGCACAACTGAAAGGATGCCGTGAGAGTGGGATTGAGCAGTCACAGATATGAGGGGGAGGAATCCATGAACTGTATGGATCACCAAAAAAGTGTTTGTGCGTTTGGAGCCTCAAGGCCTGACCCTGCCACTGAACTCAATGGGAATATCCCCGGAGTTCTGAAAGGACTAGTATGGAAAAGTAACAGTATATATGTAAGTGCAGGTGATGAATGTGGAAAACGTTTTCAGCCAGAACACCTGCGAAGCAGTGGCTGGAGTTACAGTGCAAGAAGTTTTAACAGCCTTGCTGAACCTGTGGGGGCTTTTCCATGAAGAATCACAAAACCAGCAAGTTGTCTCTCATAGCCAGATTTTTTCTGAGTGCACACTGCAAGTGATAAACAAGGTTGGGTGCTTAATTGCTTAGAAAAGAAATAACTTCTGTTATAATGCAACTTTGCAATGGTAGCCTCTAGGTTCCCTACCCCGTAGCCTCTATGATCAAATCCTTAGTCACAGCTCGAGGCTGCAGAATATTGTCATTATTCGGTGGTTAATGCGGAGATTTGAAAGGGTGGGAAAAAAAAGAAGAATAAATAAATAAATAAATAAGCATCCTGCTGATAAGATCTCCAAAGCCAGAGTTTATGCACTGTATATTTAATGAGCACAGGTGAAGCAATTGTATTGTTTCATTCCAGGGTAGTATGATCCTTGTATTCAGGAATGCTTGTCAGTGGGATTCCTGTACCCAACATTTAAACAGTACTTTCTTGAGGGAAGAAAATAGATCAGAATCTTAAAGTAATGGATATTTCTAATGCAGTTTTTCAGGCTTAATTTTGCATGTAATCATGATACAGTTTGTCTTCCTCAGCAAGACCTAATGCCATAATACATCACAGCACTTTTCTCTGAGAGCTGATTGTTACTTAATGCCTGCAGCCAGGTTGTGAAAATTTGAGGCTTTTTCTCTGCAAAGTATACTCTCATAAAAAAGGTGTTTTTCAGAGCCATGTCAGCTGAAGTGGTTTTGTTATTATGCTTGGGTGCTTTATGATGCTGTTAGCATCTTCTTTATGTACTACACCAAACTGATCCGTTATGCCATGTTAGTAGCTTCACTACTTAAGCTGCCTTACATTCATTGTCTTGCATTTTAAACTTCAGATATGTCCTCTAAATGTAGCCATCTTCTCTTTCTGGGTGTAAGCTCCACAAAGAATATGTTCACTGAGGATTGCAATATCAAACATTTCTTGTTTACAAAAGGAAGAATGGCTGGGATGTTTGTGTCCCCTGGACTTTGATCCTCTGGAAACTTTCTGTTTGCAAATAATGGAGCAGAAGGTATCAGAGGCTCCAGAAATCTTACCAAGCTACAAAGAAGTGCATTGCTTTTCCAGAGTGAATGAAATCCATGCAGTGTATGCTACAAAGCATCACCAGTTAGGATGACTGTTCTACACATGTGCAAACGTGAGACCCTCTTCCAGAGACTCAGTGGATTTAAAATCTCTCCCTTAAAATGCTTTGCAGTGTTACTTCTTTGCACATCTTTCCCTTTTGTCTGCTATATATTTGCTTGCTTGAAGTCCAGTCTGATGTCTGACACTGGCAGGTAACTATGTAATTTTCAGAAGAACAAAAATATCAAAGCCACAATACCAAAATGACAGCTGAAGTTCAGTGTGCTCTATTTTAGCCTTCTCCTCCCATTTCTAATTTGCAATGGGCTGCTGAAGTTAGCTTCAACCGCATGGCTGCCCATTGTGAAACTGGTGCCCACAATCACTTGCTTTTTCTATGGAACCATTGGGGCACAAGGGGAATTTCATGATCTTGGTGACAGTGATAACAATGCAGAGTCAGATCCTGACATGTTGGGAAGCTAGAGTTGAAACTTGGCAGTCAAACAAAAAGAGCCTGGTTTTAAACCTCTGTGATAAATTATCCTAACACTTAGAATTAAGCATGGAGTTGTTTTTGACACATGCACAGCCTCTCACATCGGAGTGGGTCATTTCTTGTTCAGAATAGTTGCCTGATATTTATGTATCCTGTACTTAAAGAAGGTTTACACAAGCAGTTTTAAATGCTTCATGAAAATGTCTTAAGGCATGTGATAAACATAGCAGAGCAGCTTCTTTACAAGCAATGACACTGCAAAAATAGTATCGTGCTACTCAGAAAGGCTGTTCCCGATCCTCGGTCTTTTGATGTTCAGAAGTATTTTTCTAATCTTCAGTATGAATTCATATATTGTTAATATATACTTATTGAATCTTGGTCCAGTTTTGACCCTTAGCTTAAGTAGCTGTTTTCCCTCTCTGTTGTAAACTGTTCTGATGTATTTATATAGACAGCAATCTCAACTCAGACTTAACTTTCATTTAATTGTGTTCTTGTTTTTAAAGCCATTCATTAGTTTTGCCTCCTTTTTTTAAAACAGTTTGCAGTCATCTGTCTCACCTTGTTAGTCTTGTCACAGTTTTGCTTAAATTGCTTCTGTTTTTAATTTTTGCTTCCCTCAATTCTTCAGGTAAATACTTTCAGCCAGCTTTTGAGGTGCTCTATATTCAGTGAAGGGAGATAGGCCTCTTCAGTGGGAGCCTGATCCCACCTGTGTTAGATCCCATATGTATTAAGAGAGAATACATAGTTTGCTGGAGGTGCCTCTGGTCAGTATGGAGAGAGCCTGGGCAATTGGTTCATATAAGATGCTTCACTATTAGGTGGCTAAAGTTCAGTGAGATGAATTCTGCCCCCTCTGAACAAACTTATTTGGTAGCGTTCAGTCTCTTGTAAGACTGGGGAATGATCTATGAGTACACCAATGTCACATATTGATGTGACTCTCCTCCTCCAAGCTGATTTTGTAGGGCATGAAAACACCTTGCAATCTTTTTAAGAATCAGTTCAATGACACCATGGCATAATCCTTTATCATCTGTTATGCTCCACTGCACTGAGTACATCCCATAGGGCAACGCTGGAAGGAGGTGGTTGCCTGCTGTCCATGTGGAAGGCCTGTTTCCCTGATTGATTATCCTTCTGCATTTCACACTTCAAATCATCCCTGTTTAAGAGAGCTCTGCCTGATGAATGCTAATATTGGCACTATAGGTTGTGACTTACTTAACATCTGTCTCACATTACTAATTTTCTTACTTTGGTTTCAAGATCTTCACCAGCTGACCCCATGTCTGTGTATTTAAATGGTGGGAGACCGTGGATTTGCTGACATGGATAGTGACAGCATTCTTTGTTCACTAATAAGACTTGGCAATTAATTGTGAAACTTATGTCTGCACAGCAGACCACTCAGGACTCTGTGTGGCATGTAAGCCCCATATTCTGGAATAAGAGGAGCTTCTTTGGGTCTCACAGCATAGTCATAAAATTATACCATAAATGAAATGATGTGCTTGAAAAAGAGACTCAAGTGTGATGCCTTGCCAATGTAGTTTGTTAATGTCTGAACAAGTGTATTCGAGTTTCAATTATTTATGATAATATCTTCTAGCCTGCCAATAAACATAGGGTAATAGGTTTTTTAAAACTAATGAATTCCTAGAAATATGAGATCTTGTTACTAGCATAATTTAAGACTCTGCTGCAAAGTGGGATGAGTACCCTTGGGCTTAAAGGGGTTGTTGAGTTCTTTAAATGTGTGGATTAGCAAAGTAAGAATTAATGAGCTGTTATTATTTATAGAAGCAACATCTGATCTCTGTTTCCTCATAATTCATACTTCTCAAAACCTGGATTTACTTTGCTTTTCCTTAGCTAAAGGCTTTAGACTCAGTAATATTTCTTCTACAGAACCAAGATTCAGCAGTATTTTAAACAGGTTCTCCATTTAATGCTAGAATAATTATTCCTGATTTATGTTCTGTCTGTTTTGCATACAATGGGCCAAGTCCCTACTTATAATTCATGTATGCTCATTTATGTGAAAGAGTTTTATAACAGTTCAGAAGTAGAACAAGGCAGCTGTGGAGATGCCTGAGGCCATGACTCAGGCCAGAGATTTTCTTTGTGATCCTGACCAAGTCTCTCAGGGTGCATTTATCCACCTACCGACAAGATAGCTACATACCTGGTCTGTACAGTCAAAGGAGAGAACAGTTCACCAATCAGAGGTTTTTATTATTTATACCCTAAAATAGTTGTCCTAGATGATAGAGACTTGATCATTTGTCTGTGCTCCAGTATTTGGTGCTCCTGCTCCATGGTGCTCCTGCTTCATGGTGCTCCCGCATGAACATCAGGGACTTGCCTGAAAGCTGCTTTGATGGTGATTGCCCACTGACAGCTACTTCTCAAGTCTTAGAGCCATTTTAAAATCTATTATTTCTGTAAGTTTATGATATTTGGCTTGTGGTAACTCCTAACACAGCTGCAATTGCATCTTATCTGTATTGTTATATCTGTAATGCTTTTCTAAATGGATATTTCTATATAAGGGAACTATGCCAGTGAGTTTGGCACCAGGAAGAAGTGGAAGGTGGTGCACCATGACATATGGTTTAATATATGTCTGTCTGCATGTCTGCAGCATCAGTGCTATCCCAGCACCTCTGGCTATGTTTGTACTGTCTGAGCCAGCGAAGTATCTGAACCACTAGGATCCACCACTTGACAATCCTCCTTTAGTACTGATTTGTAAGCCTTAGCCTGTGATTATTTTTGGTCCATAATCTAATTACCTAAACACTCCTGTATTGAACAGTCTGAGCCACTTATCATTCTATAAACTAATTTATTCTGGTCTCTACTGAATGTGTTTGCTTTTGTCTTCTGATGGATGGAAGTTCCTCTGTGCTTTCCGCTTCTTGCTGCTGGCATCCCATTTATTTCTGCCACTTCCTCAGTTCTGCTGGTTCTCTCACAGAGAGGTGCTGTTTCCTTAGGTGATAATGCCCCTGATTTCTCTACTGACTTTGCTGGCCTGCTTCTAGTCCTACTTTAGCTCTCCTTTTTATTTTCTTTTTACTCATAAATACAGTTTTTTGCCATCTCCTCAAAATGCTATTTAGTGGTTTCCTTGAGGGTTTCGTTCTCTGTTCGTATGCCATATTACAATAGCCCTAACTCAGATACGTAGGTGTCTTTTGCTATTATTACCATTATTATGTCTGCCACATTCATTACCAACTGGCAGCCACAAGCTTTACATACTAAATAGTTTCCCCTTGAATCCCCCCTATTTCTCCTCTCTCAAGTTTATTTTCCTCTCAGTGTATGGGACAAATTATGTGCATAACTACATTAATGGTAATGGGAACTGTGGGGTGTAAATATCCCTTGTGTTGAAAGGAGAATGGGCCTCCATGTTTCTTATACTTTAAGATGCATCCTGGTGAGCTTTTTCAGTGCTTCTCCTTTGGGCTTTCCCCCTGCCCTCTCCCCCTGATACAGAATATGCAACTTGCAGAGAAAATAAGGCAGAAGTCATGGTAAATTAAACAGCTATCAAAATCCATACTGAAGAATGGGTAAGATACAGTGGAGAAGTGCAGAAAACAGACAGTCACTAAGGAGGATGAATGCGAGCTGTGCTTTGAATAATTAGATGAAACATAAATAAAACAGTGACATGATTTGTTTCCCCACTTGCCTCATGAACAGGAGGCACCAGTCCTGACTCTGCCTTACCAGAGGGCAAATATCAAGTTCAGTGGTGTTACTCCAGATTTGCACTGATTAAAGTGAAGAAAAATTTTCTTTATTTTGAGAGATGATATTGAGGGAATTGTTGGAGAATAATGAAGCTGTTGTACTGACTAAAGTCTCCTGTTACAGCCTTGGATATGTCAAGGTAGAACTCATGCTTCCCCTTTATGATAAATTAGTATTTATCCTGGAGCAAATATATATATATATTATGGTATCAATGTGTCTTATGAGTGAGATGATAGACTGAAGCATGTCAGATAGGGAACTGCAAAGGAGTTATCTGGCTTGGTAAAGGAGGCTGTATTATGAGGGATAACAGATTTTAATCTAAGCAATAGTGCCACTTGACCACTTCAGTAGGGTGCTTTAGCGTATTGAACAAAGCAACTTAACTGAAACAAACACCCTGGCCATGAAGGATATCTTGAAGGAGTTTTCTGTATGTTTTGCTTCAGAGGTCATACTGAATGTTGCTTTTTGCACATAATGGAAGGCTCTAAGTTGTCCCATTCGTTTCAGCAGAATGAGATCAATGTGTTAGGGCTGGTTTTTCATGCAGGCACTGCTGTTATTATTCTTTATTAATTTGTATGGCATCCAAACAGGCACTTTGCAGGCAGACACAGGAAAGTTTTTACCCTGAGGAGCATGACAATGTAATTATTCCTAGCAGTGTTTTATCAGAACATTTCGGATGCTTAGAATTGCATACATATTGTTTCTAGAATCAGGTGTAGATGAGAGGTATGGACCAGTTCTGCAAAGCTGTGGCATTTCCACCACAAAGCTCAGACTCCTTTCCTCCCCCATCAGCATCTCACTTACTCTGCAGTCTGTTGACCCTTTGCATTTGGCCTTTGATGTGTAGGAAGGGAGAATTCCTGGAGCTGTATAGCTGCAGCTGTGCACTCCAACGTACCCGACTAGGAAATACATAGAAGTCAGAAGCTCACAGTGGAGCTCATCCCTGCTGGTGTTTGGCGTAACTGAGATGCTGTTGTGTAGGTCGTGGACTCACAGACAGTCTCCATTCTCAGCAGAAGACTGGAGAAAGCCACCTGTTGCCACACTTTGGACAGCAGAACACCACAATTTCTTAAATATTTTGAATGTTTTTCCATGAGACATAGTGGACTATAATTGTCAGGTATGAATTATTTTTAATAGTGCCATGATTCTGATTTTTATTTATTCAGACAAATTCAGTCCCGGAATAAACAAGTACAGCTTCAAGTTAAACTTTAGGGTCAAATATGAAGTAAGTCTCTAAAGATACATATTTGGCAATGGCATGGAGGCTGGTATGTGAAAAGAGGGCACGACTGATCTTTTAAAGCCTTTTTTGGGTTTGTTATAATTCTCTTGGTGCTGTGCTTATAGTTATATGTCTGTGTAAGGATTCACGTCCTTCTAAGTAGATGGAGACTTGAGCCTAGAAAGTACCTTTTATGAGTCCGTGGCAGTTCACAGATGATGCACCATTTACATTTTACTTGAGTGAAGCAATTTTGAACAGAGAAATTAAGACTTTACTCAATCTGAAACCAGTTTAACTAACTTTTTTAATGTTTAAAGTCTTCTAATTGAAAATGTAACATTACAATCTGCATTAAAATTACAAGTAATAATCATAATAATGATATCCAGATTTTATGTGGCATTTGTATTTCTTATTAGTGGTAGTTTCCAGCTATGATGATAATGTGTGAAAAAATTTCCATGAGCTCATTTGCTTGCTATGAAAATATAAGTTCAACCTATAGTCTTTAGTGAACACTTAGTTATGAAGAGTCTTTATAAAAAAATGGCCACTTGGGAAGCAATTATTAATAATTACAGAATCCTTCATCACTGCTTTTGATCTTTTGCATGCATGGATCTAAACCCCTAATATTCACATTGCTGACAATACAGCACAGTTCAACAATAGCTTTGATGCCAATAGGAACAAAAGGGCTTTTTAAAAATACTCAATTCAGCAATTACTGTCACAGCTCTTCTCCTTGAATTCAACTGTGTGTGTTCTTTGCAGTTAATGAATTCGTATTACCTTTTAGAATTCACAATACTTTTTCCAGCACTTGCAGTTTTTAGATGTGAGTTGTATCAATAGTGATATCCATCATCACTAGATGTTTGCTCGGTGAGCGTGTGGTGCTCTGTGTGCAATGCATACAATTACTTTTGAACCGTAGACAAGATAGTAGTCAGGCCATTTCATGCCTTAGGCAGGGACATCTGCCAAGCATATATTGTACTCTATCAATAGGTCTTCAATCTTTTGCATCCCATGAAATTAATTTTTCCTGAGGCTCTAGATAATTTTTCTTGTCTATTGAAAGAACAGTCATTTTACAAACAAGAGACAGAATGATTCTGGAAACTTGTATTGTAGAAAATACTTGCCTTCTTTTTAAATGTGAAAAGCTGGTTTGTTCAATGAGAATAGTTTTTGGTTTAATTTTCTTGAGAATTATGAAAAGAAAGCATAGGATGAGAAAGATTATTGTGCTGAGGGAAAGGTATTTAGAATAGGTCTGGAATGCAAAATGTATCTGTGAAGTATGTGGAACATATATCTATAATAACTCATGTAATACATGTCTCATATCTGATATAAATCATGTAAGGTGAAATATAGCCAACATTTGTGCATTTGTAAGGTACAATCCATCATTTCTTGTCATTTTATGCTGTGCAGTCTTTGGGATAAGGGACCATTCCAACATTTGGCATCTCAGCAGCATCTCAGAGCGCTCCCATCTGTGTTAGAGATTGCTGCTGCCTTGTGCCCAGTTGCTCAAGGTCTTCAGGCACATGGGAAGGGCTGCACTGGGTGATATTGCAGCGATACAACCTTTGCCTCATGAGTCAGGAGATGTGTGGTGCTGTGTCCTGTGACCAGGGACCACTGGGCTGTGTCTGGTGCATGTGCCATCTCTCAGGGCTTCCCTGAGAATGGAGCTGGGTTTGATCACTTCTCTTTCACAAAAGCCCAATGCTAAGGTCTCTTTCCATCTTTAAGCTTGCCTGTATCTATCTAGCACATGTCTGGGCAAAACAACTCTCTTGGCCTGGCTGTGGGGCCAAGAAATCAGAGAGAAGCTGTTAGACTAGGACTGGAAAAAGCTAACCTGCATGGTTTGCACTACAGAATTGCAAACTGTGTGTATGGAGGAGGTGGACAAGGGCTAAACATTCACTGTTTCATTCTGGGCAAGGATAAATGTCCATCAGGTGGACTACTTGGGAGACAGGTACAAAATCAACAGAAGAAGACAGTTCTCTGCATAAGAAGCAATGAATCCATGTATCTCCCTGCCAAAGGTTGCAAAAGTTCAAGAGACTGAGTAAGTCCTAGAAAGAGATTTGCAAAGGATTATTAAACAGGTGAAGGACATGAGGTTTAGAAAATCTATTCAGTTGAAAATAGTGAGAAGCTGAGATTGTGTGGGGAAATCTAAATGTTCACCCATTTCTTAATTTTCAATGGATATGGCATATGGTCTCTGCTGGAGGCTAGAACTGGGCTAGGAAGACCCTTTGTTTGAACCAGAAACACCCTCATGTAAATCATAGTGCTGGGGTAGAAGGCAGCAATTGTGGTCAACCCCTGAAGAAAGGAAGCCATCTCTTAATGCCCATCCTGGAAAGATGACAGTATTGGAAATCAGTTGAAGTCATACATGTCTGGGGCCTTCAGGAACAGGCCCCGAGATCTGTCTGGCTTGGCAGGCCATTTTTATCCTTTTAAAGCCTTTAAGTCTTTTCTTTCCAGAGGGTTTTGAATGCCTGCTATGGTAGCTGGAAGTTTGCCACTGTTGTGCTGCATCTGTGTCTCTGTGGATTTGTTGGATGTTTTGGTTGAGTCAGTTCCACTTCATATACACTCCAAATTTTAAATGGTGATGCCAGCAGCAGAATCAGTCAGCAACAACATAAACAAATAGTTCTTCATCTCTGTGTGGACTCTTGTGCCCCGATTTCCGATATGCTTCCAGAGCATGAAGTGGCTGTGCAGTTTCAATGACCTGGCTTATCTCCTTCTGTCAACTCAAACAGGAAACTTCTCCTTAATAAGTCACGTAATTACAAGTTACACAGAGATAGGAGTCTGAAACTTGCTGTATTAGGATTCTACCTGTAATTTGCTTCCCTTAAGCCAAAAAATTATGTCTGATGTGCCTTCTGCTCCCCCATCTTGTCTTTTGTCATTCCCATACCTTGATGACTTTACATAGGACTTGTGGGCTTCTTTCTACATTAATCACTGCAGGTTTTCAGTCTCAAATGAATCAACTTTTTATCATGAAGTGTTTCCATTGCTGGGCTAACCACTTTTCTTCTCTTTGGAAGTGACTTGAAGAAAAGCTGGGATAATCAAAATCTGCCTATATTCCCAATTAAATCAGTTGGTTTAATAGAAAGTATTATACCTTCCTGCATGATCTGTCTTTCCAATATCCTTCAATGGTCTCTACTATAGCAGAACTATGTTAAAAAATGGACAGTGCAGAAGGAAATCTATCAAGGGTTTGTTAAAAAACACTTAAACTATTTTGATCTTAAAATTAGTTCCTATTTTTATGAACTTTGCTTCATTTGGAAAATAATTTTCAGTGACCTTTACAGCAAAAGATAGATTTCTACGTTTTACATTTTCCTTCTTATACAGAATACTGATAGATAGCCTTGTCTAAGAAAATAATTTAAGATCATAATATACGTCTGAGCAAACATGTCTAGGAGCAAAGGTGATTACAGATAAGGCAATACCTTTGTAGTTCTTGCTTTTATTTAGTATATATATATTCTAGACCTGGTCTCCTGAGCTTTGCAGAAGAGAACTCTGACTTTGCAGTGAGGCAAGGCCACATTCGGACTTGATGATGGAGTAAGTGTGGGACCAGGTTCTGTTGGCTGATCTGCAAGGCAACATGGAGTCAGTGCAGTGCTGAGTGAGACTCCAGTACAAAACAGCCTGGTGAGAGACTTCCTGGGCTGAGAAATCAGGAGACTTCCTTTGCCTTCTTCATATTACTGGTATGGTAGTATGTGATATCCAACTGCTTTTGCCACACTCATCACCATATTGAATGCCTGCAGGAATGATACTTGTCTTTTTTTTTTTTTTTTTTTTTTTTTTTTTTTCTTTTCTTTTTTTTTCCCCCACAAACTCAGCAAAGAGTAGATTAATAGCACTTTCTGTTCCTCCTACTCATTCATTTGCTTTGGGCAGCAATAAACTCAGCAATTATAGCAGCAGCAGCTGCCAGCTTCCAAGCATTGAATTCAACCAAGAAGAAAGGCGTTCTTCAAACCTGCACCGTGCTGCTCAGCCCACAGTCAGAACAAAGTCTGCACCTCTCAGCAGCGAGGAGGGCCAATGGGCTAAAACAGAGGCTTGCAAACACTCTTTCCTTCCTCTCTTGCCAAAGATAAACACTGAACTGGTTTTCAAACCTAACTGAGGGCGAGGAACTGTTTTCCACAATGTGTTTCAAAAAGGAGCTTCTCCTTCCTTTGCATGGGACAGCAACCTCAGATAAACTATTTTGTAGCAAAACTGGAAAAAGTTGCTAAGCAATGAGAACAGGGGGACAGAGAGTCACTTGTGGGGCAACATTACCTACCCACACAGGGGGGCCCTGTATTTTACATTCCATAAAGGGTATTTCATCCCCAGCTTCAGTTTTTAGAGCCTCTTGCTTGGTAATGCTTCATTAGGCACAGTGGAGGGGGTGCTGCATTATACTAAGCCAAAGCTTTTTTATTTGCCTATGTGAGTAAATTAGGGTTTTTCACTGGCTTACCTTTTATCACAATGTACATACTCTTTGAATGGTTATTACCCTTCTCAGGTGAGTCAGTGTCAGAAGACAGAAAAATTGAAATCTACAATAAATATAGGCTATGATGAGCCTATTGTTACTGCAAACCTCAACAAAGTCTGCTGGATCTCACCATTAGGGGCAAAAGGATCTGCAATGGCCACAACCTTTATTCTTTTACCAAAGCTGGGGAAAATAGATTTTTTCTTTCACAGAAAATTATATGTTAGTTCAGAAACCTACCAAGATTTATAAGGACAGATTCTGCCCTCTGTTTGCTTCAGTGGCAGGCCTCAACATGCATCTAGGGACAGACCACAGTCCATATTTCACTCAGTCTCCTTCCCTGTCTGTTGAGAGCCAGTGTTTTGGGTTTAAAATGAAGTTGCAAAGCCAGAGTGAAGACTTTAATGAACATTTGTTTTGTTTCCCTTAATCAGGACCAGACCAAACCTAAATGTCACTCACTCTGAAGAATTATATATTTTTGCCTCCTGGCTGGGAACTCATGGGACCCTTTGCTTTGATAGTCAGTCCTGCATCTGAGTCAGAGTTTGAGTTTCTCAAACAGGAAGTCTGTTTATTTACTAGAGCTTTTTCTGAAGGACTAGTTTGGGGAATCCCAATTGGCACTCATTAATAGAGGTTATCCTGTGGACTGTATTTCCTTTGCATCTGTAAAAATTCCACAGGACAGATGACAGATGTGCCTTCTGCAGTTAAAAAAAGTTAAATAAAATAGTATTGCCAATTGATAAAGTCAGTGAGGCCTTTCACCTTTAGAATAAGCACTGCCAGAAATAGAATAAAGTGTCAGGGTGTTGTAAGAATTAAGTGTATTACTGAGTCTAGTGGGAAAGAAGCCAGCGTCTTAAATGGAGGGCATTGGATTCTCTTGTTGGTTGCAAATGACACTTCAGTGCAAATCATGAGGAACATTTCAGGCTATCCTTTTCCTCTCTTCCCACTCCAGGGATCTCTCTGTGCTCCCTTAATCAAGAGAATGAGTTAGGTTTCCCAGAGACGCACAGGGACCCAAACAGCCAAGCCAGATGTGAATCCACAGACTTCTGAATGGCTGAAATCTGCTGTTCAGCAGTAGGAAGAAAGGAGATTCAGAGGAATGTAATACTTGATGAATGTAGGGCATTGCTTTTTGAGGCAACCATCTGTAGGCTTGCGGGGGGAGGGAAGCAGAATAATAATTGGAAAACGAGTATATCAAGGCATTTTTTCTGTCTTAATGTTCCCCTCCTTCTGCCTCTCAGAAGACTTTGGAGGTGGTGCACTGCCTCTGCTCTGTTCCTTGTATAGACAGGATGAAGAATTTGTTATTTTAAGGGCATGGACAAATTTCAACCCCTGTCTAACTCCACATTATACATAGCGTGGATCAGCTATCTTTCTCTGTGTTTATACCAGGCCATGAAATGCAACATTAGTTGATGTATGCTCCCTGGCCATCCTAAGGCTGATAGCTGATGTTCCAAGAGTACACAAAGAACAAAATGGGATATAAATCCCTTCTTCTTCTAAAATAAATGTGAAAGGTACTGTAACTCTTCTGTAAGAAAGGAATTTTCATTTCACCTGTGTGTCACAGAAGGTCTGTTAAGTAACCAACATGCTTAGAGCTTTGGAAAGAAGTGTAGCATGGTCTCTGTGGACAATTCTATGACACTTTAAACACATAAATTACAGTAGAATAGGAAGGAGCATATACACGAGGCCAAATGTCTTCATAAACCACAGTAATAACAAGAAGCCTGATCCTCCATGTCTCTTATTTGGACTCTCTTCAGCTGCCTGTTCTGCATTGCAACGCTCATTATGGGCAGAAAAGTGACTCTGAATTTTACTTTTAAACCACCAGCAACCGTTTTGCTATAAAGCTGAGCCATCTATATTTTCTAAGTCTGCCCTCACAGATATGAGAACAATAGTGTGAAGAATTAAAAGAGCAATTGCCATGACTCTTCTTTGAGAGGGGTGAGTATTAACAACCCATTTGCCCCAGGGGCTTAATCACAATTGGAACTAAGGGGCTCAGTGGCTGGGTAGTCCTCTGATTTGCACAAGGCTGTGTGGCAAAGACAGACGCAGAGGCAAAGGCTGAGATCAGGAATTTGTGTCTCTCCAGACAGATCTCCTTCCACCCTGACCTTGAAAATTTAGAATTCCAAATCCCTCTCCTCATATGCATTATTTAATAAAGAAGAACCTTTTCTTAAATATTCAAGAAGCCAGACACCTTGCATTTCTTCGCTCTATTCTACTGTCTTTGTGACTCTCACTCAAGAGCTAAGCCTATTTAAGTTTCCTATAATGATGCATATTGTAAAAGTTTATTACAACAGAATTTAATGCCCGAGAAGAAAAAGTCTGCAGGCTGAAACATTGTATCAAAGGTAACCTTTTGATAGAAAATTTTGCAGCCATGGTAAATTTAATCTGACTCACGTATTTAACTCTTCACAGTATTTTTCTCATATCTCCCTGAGGTGGAGAAAAAACAGCCTTGATTTCTCTCCTGTCTTGCTTAATTATACTCTGCAGAGGGGATATAAAGTTCGTCAAAATCCCAGTGGCAGGATTTTCCATGCAATTTCCAGAGAAGCTGAGAAGTGCAGAAGGGGTCAAACAGCAGAGAACTAGGAGGTATGTCCCAGCCTCATCCCTCCCAACCTTAGGCAACTATAAAACTGAACTTTTGCATGGAGTTGCCATAAGTATCCTCTGTAGTCAGTGATGAGAAATAGGCTACTTGCAATTGGAAATTCTCATTTAAAATGTGCTGAATCAATATCTGCAAGTAGCTCTGCCCGGCTACAGTCTAAAATTTCCATTCTGTTCCCTTAACACAGGTGTTTAGCATCACTTGAGATGCCCAGAGGAACCCTACCTGGCCTCCAGATGCTACTCCAGAATTGCATGGATTTATGTCACACATGCCAGGCCTGTGAAGACAATGAGATACTCTAGGGAATCTTAGATGGCATGAAATGCTTGTGTTTAGGCAGTTGACTCAAACTATAATTAACTGGACTGACTGATTCTGGCTAAATAAACTGAGATGAGAGAAATTTAAAGTTTGTTATAGGCAGTCTGGATATAGCCTTTAGTTCTTGCACAGAGGAAAAGCAACAGATTTCCATAACATAGGCTAATCCGTGTAGGGAATAGTAGCACTTTGGCATCTTTTGGATGTTCTTGATCAGAGGACCTCAGAGGAGGAGAACCCATGCTCAAGTCAGATCTTCAAAAACCTACTGAAGACTGCCTTGCTTTCCCTTTGCCAGCTGCACAGAATAAAAAACACAAGAATTGCATAAAGGATTGCCTGGAAATCAGGATCTCTTTCTTTTCTAATCAGCTCCTAGATATTAGTGAATAAATCTTTTCACAGCTTTATGCCTTAGCTTTCTTTTACTGATATCTGGGGGTCATGACACTGACATCCTTTCTCAGGAGCTTTGAGAGGTTATGGAAAAGACTGTGTGATCATTTGATTTTGGGTAGAACTGAGACAGTCTGTTGACTATAATGGGATATTTTGTGAAAGAGGTTGATCCTGTGTGTACCTTCCCAGCTTCAGGATGATGCTGTTGATGCACAATCTTCTCTAGCAAGAAAATACTACATTTTGTTATTCTGAGAAACAAATTGTGACATTAAAACCAGGAAGGAAGCACTGAAATTCTCTCTGATGTGATTGTTACCAATCCCCATCACAGTTGTCATAAAGCTTGATCTAGCATAGATAATAATGTGACATTGATCTAGTGAGCACCTTGCCCGTCTTGAATAAGTATTTAATTTTCTCTGTTGCTTCTACTGTGATTCAGTCCTTTACTACTTCTGTCTTCTCCTAATTGCCTAGGAAACCTATTGTGTTTCTTCTATTACTCAGAAATTCTTCCACTGAGAATTTACATGATCTATAGTGCACATCCTGAGCTCCAGATGACAAATTACCTAGAGAGTGAGCCGAAGATTTCCCATGGCCAAACGCGTGCAGATTATCTAGTCCTAGAGCAATCAGTTCTTCTATTACAAAAGACATTGACCCCCACCAGTGTCATGAATACTCACTATATCAATGCAAAGCCGACCTCAGGTTTCACACAGCATTTGACCTTGCCTCCGTATGGAGATGTATATAATCTTCTATAGGGATGAAGTTACCACTCTCTCAGGCTGCCTAATATGGCTCTACAAAAATTATTCTAAAATTCAGAGGCTATTTTAAGAAATGGAAATGCCCTTTTTGAAGGTAATTTGAACCCTATTACATCATTCCATGAGACTGACATCAATCTCAGTTCAGTGCAGGGACATTATTCAAGAATCCCCAGGAAAAGATGTTGTTTTCTATGCCATTTTCTAGATGTTTCTGGCAATATATTTAGGAGGAGAGTTGGAGCAACACTGTGTATGTTTCATTAGTCCAGCTCCCTGGTGGATTTTTTTTTCTGAATGGAAGTCCCCTGTTTTAATCCTTTAAAAGCTTTTTAAATATGGTGTTCTCTGTACTCTTGGTTCCTTTGGTGTGTTGGTAGTAGCCTTCACAGCTAATCCTCCTTTAAGTGTAAAGGCCCTTTAGAGGCTGAAGGGCAGCTTCTACATGTATAGTTAATTTGGTTGATCAGTTTCAATTTCAATGATCAATCAATTTCAGATACTTGCATTAATGTTCTTGATTACTTCGTTTGAATAGGAATCTTGTCCTCAGATGGACTTGCTTACATTTGATTACAGAAAAAGACTGCACAAAGCTTTGTTCAAAATTAGCAGCATGCACCATCATAACATGAAGGTAAAAGGACTGGATCAGGTTAAATAGCTGGAGACAAAGGAAATAGTAGGAGGCATAAACCAGTAAACTATACACCAGCATGTGCATGGCATGCATGCACATGTTCTAAGTTTGCATGGCACCCTACCTCAACTTCCTTGGTGCTGCTAACATAAATAATTGATCTCGGCATTGTGATGGAAGGTGTAAAGCACATCTAATGAAGCTTTCCTAGGGGGTGAATCATTTGTCAAAAAAGGTATAAAAAGAATTACTTTTTATAGAGACTTCATTACATGAGATGATAGGCAGCGGATTGATAGCATCGTCCTGCAAAGCAGTAATCTTTTGTCTTTAAGGATATATAGGCATGCCATTATCATAGGCTCTTGTAACAGGAATGATGTTCAAGTGAAGGGGGCTCAACTGAGCCACTGGAAAGCTTCATTCGATGTGCAAATGAAAGGTCCTGTTCAACAGGGTACACATGTCCCAAATGTGTGTACAGGAAACTCCACTTAATTCTGCAAGAGCCTGCAAATAACACAGTGTATCTGTCCTTGAGGGACTGCTTATCTTAATGTCACTAGGCTGGAGCAAATTGAGTTTTCAGCCTGGAAAAGCTTTTCCTTCAAAGTTAACAGCTTTGACATGTACTGTAGCCCTGATTAGGCAATGAACTCATGGACCTAATGTTGAAAATTATCATACCTAACTAGAAGGAGGAAGAAGCTTTCAGGGATATCCTAAATGTCTGTTTCGCTGAAAACAAAGCTTTTAGCAAAATCCAAAGAATATATTCCTTGATAATCTTTTCCTCACAAAGGTACACTAAAAATATCTTTGCACTTGCCCAGCTTTGTGGAGGTAAGAGAAAGAAATAAGATCCCATCCCACTAAAAGACAGACAAATGCCCTGTATGTGTCTGTTTCTTGCCAAACTGTAAAGCTCCGAGAAGCTGTTACTGTTTCAAAAAGGCTTTGTGTCTGCTGAAGATCTACTCAGAGCATCCTGAAATTAAGTCAGGGTGATAGAATATGTCTATGCAAAGAGCATAACATTTAAGATGATACACCTGGAACTCCAATATAACATAAACAGGCCTAAGTGGAGCAGTTTAGTACAATGGGAAGAATCAGATTATGACATTAGAAAGCACAGGTGTAGGAGAAACAAAAATAATTCAGATTATGCAGTCTGCTTCTGTTTAAGCCAGAGTAAAAGCAAACAACCTTTGACTTTAACAGAGCTACTAGGAAAAATGAAGAATTAGTCAGAACAGAAGTGAAGAAATCTGGCCCTACAACATGAAACTAAATAAAACAAATCTTTCTTCCCTGAATACAGGAACTAGAAGAGTCTGTTCTTAAAAATCATCTCTTTTTCTGTACTCAGAGGCTGTGTTAAATCATTTCCTAGTGGTAGACAGATCAAATTCCAGCTATGTAAAGAAGTACTTGAAAGGGTAGAAACACTTGAAATAAAATATTTAAAGTTAGATCCACGAGGGTCAGGACTAATTTGTGAATCATCAAATGGCCCAACGGCAACCTGCATATAAGAGCTCAATTTTGTGCTTTAGTTTGTCATCATCATAAAAATTGATTCTTCAGTGCTGTGTGACTAATATTTATAGGCAAGACTTACTGGTGGATTAGAGGTTATAATAAAAGCTTTTGTCTGCCCAGGTAAGATAAGGCTCATGCACAACTTAACCTTCTCTTGCTACTCTGTAGTAACTCTTCACAGAGTGTTTTTACTGCTGGGATGTATTGCAGATACAAAAATACCTATCTTGCTTAAGCTTACTGGTGTAGGCTCACTTGACAATCAGTCTGCATCTAAGGAAACTATTTCGCACCAAATCATTTTCAGACATGGCCAGTCTAGGCGATAAGTTTTGCTTATTCGTGTATTATTTTGAATTTCCATAGAAGTAACTGGAATGAGATTTTTGGCCTGTAATGACAAAAGGTTACTTATTATAAAGTTAAAATTTTGTTATCCACAGAGATATAGAAGATGCAGCCTGAAAATTGGAGAATTGGATTTATCTAAAAGCCTCAAATAAAATGTAAAAAACCAAACTAATTTACTAGAATAGTGACAGAGAAAAATATAGAAGTAATAAGAGGGAATAAACGTGAGACACGCAGGAATTCTGGAAAAAAATGGCTTTTGTTTTATGGATGTAGTCACCTAACATGAATAAATGTGGCTTCCTAAGCAGGGGTCAGTCTTCATTCATGCCACCATCTCAGAGGTGATGAAATGATTTCCCTAGGGAAGGTGCTGCGAATGACAACAGAAAAAAATACATGAAAAATCATTATAAAATGTGCAACCAGTGCACTGTCTTACACCCTGATTTAACCCATTCCTGTACACCTGACAATAAACCATGTTGCTTTGAAGTATTCTTGCTCTCTTTTGTCTTTAAGGATACACACCATACCAAGAGCCTGTAGGTGCAGTGGGCCAAATGGCTTTTCTTTGAGTCACATCTCATGGTTTTGTGGTAAAATGTGAGGATTATACATGATAATGATGCTGCAGGGCTGTCTGCCATTTATTTCACTAATTTCATCTTGCNTTTTCCCCTCCACTCCTGCTGTGAGCACTAGTGGAAGAGGCAGACAGTAGGGCAGTGCAGAAAGGTTCCACTGTGCTCCTTCTTCTGGAGGCCTGTATTAGTTCTCCAGTGGGTATCAGAGCTTGCTGTTTCAAAGTCAGGCTTCTCAGTGGCATGCTGAGTGCTCTTATCCACTACCCGAGACATGCCTTGAGTGAGCTGGAATGTGAAATATGCTTGTCGGGGGTTGCAAGAAGACTGTGTCAACACTGCTGGGTTTATGATTTAGCTTTCCAGTTACTGTTCTTTGGTTCTCCAGTTCTCGTCCACTACGATTTGTGGTGATTGCTGGGAGAAGAATTATTTTTCGTGTTGAGTGCTGATGCTTTGTGCTAGGCTGATAGCACATGTCACAAGAGACAGATTAAGGGCCTCACATGTGCCTCTTTTTTACTGGACTGCCTAGACCTCTAAAGGGTGAAAGTGCTGTGATTTCATATTCAGGTTCCAAGAGATTTTCCTTCCTCTCTTATTATTCCTGTCTACTTCTTACCTGCCCTCATATTTACATTCAGAAGGAAGAAGATGAGCAGCCAAATGTTGTAGTTTCTGTCAGGCCTTTTAGGCTAGTTAAAACCTCACTCACATTTTAAGTCCTCCCGCACTCATTTTACACCAATTCACCACAGACAGCATGGTGGGAATTCGGTCCTCCAGGTCTATACACTGGTGGGGTGATGCAGGAAAGTACAAAGCCCCTGTGACAGCCTTTGCAGATAGGACTGCAGATAAGATGTGAGACTTTTGGATACTTGATGCCTCTCTCAAGGGTGAGTTTGTCCGCACCAGTGGGTACGCCCACTGGAGAGCTCTGTTGGGTTAGCATTTCCTTCCCTTGCCTTTCCTCACCTGCCCCCTGTGTCCGGGGACATGACCTCCTATGGAGCAGTGTAGGGCTTGAAGTGAACATGAGATGCAGTGTTTAGAGGCACAGCTGGGGAGCAAGTCTGCACAGCTGGCCCTTTAGGATTGTGTGATAGTTGGACAGCTGAAAGCTCTACCTTGAAGGCTCCTGCCTTGAAAGTGCTGCCTTAACCAGCACTGCCTTGTGATACGGTTTTGTCTGTACACTCATAAGTGTTATGGCCCCTGTACCCTGGTTTTCAAAGGTAATGAGTGTGCTCAGGTAACCAATTCATTCTCACAAGTCATGGGACATGTTTTCTCACTTTTTCCAGCCTGTGTTTGCACCTGTCAGAAGATCTGAATTGTGATATGGCATTTGGGAAAATGCTATTTGCAGAGCAAAAGTTATTTACTCAGCAGTAGAATATTTTGCTTGACTGAGGCAGTCTTTGATCTTTTGTTCTGGAGTTTTAAGAGTCACACATCCAGTCTCCAGCAGATTGGTAGCTGGAGCCTTTTGTAGGTAATCTCCTTTAAAAGCCAAGTTACTTTGGCTACCTCAAGGTCTGAAGATTGCTTATTTATAAATTAGATGATTTTCTGGGAAGTGGAGTCACATTTTAATCTGCATTTGAGCATCCACCTTGCAAATCCATTTAAACAGCTTGAATTATTTGGCATGGCAGTGGAACCCCAAAGTGTGAATTAGCTTTTCCAAGGAAGATTTTTCACTCATGCAAATTTAGGTTTTAAATACTGCCAGCAGAAAAGCAGAACAAAGAACTGAACCACCTAAACAAGGATTCCTCATTACACCAGGTTGGCTTTGTTTTTCAGATTGTGAATGAACCACAGAATGAATGCACAGAAACACTTCCACACTTGTAGCCTCCTATTGTATAATGAATATACCATAATTCATTTAGAAAAATGAAAATACTGGAAGGCCCCAGGCAGCCAATTAAACATTTTTCCCAAGTTCAGATAATGCCTCAAGATCTATTTTTATACCTGCTGACAAATTGTACCTGTACTTTTTTTCTTCCTGAATATAACTCTTGAACTGTTAAGCACACAGTGACTTTCTGTTGCTTTGCTCTGATGTTTTACTGTTTCATAAGTTAAAATACAGCAGTTCACAAAGAAATGGACCAACAAGACAGGTAGCCAGGTAGGTGCATTATTCTTCTGTGGTCAGATGCCTCATGAATCACTGCCCATGTAACAATTTTAATTAACTTAATATATATCCTATCAAAAATTCAAAATAAACAACCATTTCAGAGGGAGTTACTGACTTTGTGCACCTCTCACAAACAGCAATATGCATATGGGTGAAGGCAGAGTTTAGAGAAACAGCTTTAAGAAGCGTTGTGTCTCTAGAGCTTCCTCTTTCACAACCCCCTTTCTACCTCCAGCTCCTGCTTATTCAGCATTACTAATTTACCTTGACAATTGACATTCGTTATGTTTCCAGCAACAAAATCTGTAGTGACACAGTGACTTGGTGTTTCTATGTTTGCTGGGAGAGCAAAGGGAATTGTGCTGTGTGTTGCTGCCTGACCCTCATTATGTATTGCATCTGTTCTGGTGGGGTGCTGCAAGAAGTGCTACTTCCTATCTTGCCATCTGCCTGAAATTGTCATAGTCCTTCAAAGCCATAGGCTCATTTTGCATTTTTCCATACAATTTTTGCATTTAATTAAGATTTTGAGAATCTTTTGGGTCCTGTGCCCTGACTGTAAGGTAGAAGGTAAAGCAAGAGGGTGTACAGCCTCTCATCAGCCCTGTGGGTACCTGGGTGCCAGTTCCTTCTGATGTCTCTTGGGTGGGAGAGAGGCTCTGGGTCTGTGCTGTGCACATTTTGGTGATGTGGTCCTGCTCATGGAGGAGCACAGATGGACAGCATGTGCAGGAGTTCTGAAGCCAGCCTGTGTGATCTGGCAGCTCAGCAACATCACCAGTCCTGTCCTACCACCTTTGCACTTTTAAAAATAAACTCAGGGAAAGGAACCTACCCTTTTATTTCTGCTCTGGCAACATGGTCCCTGGGCTTATGTTGGAGGGAAGGGTTAGGGGAGGAGGAATCTCTCTGCTTCAAAATTACTTAATTTTGGGGAGAGCCTTAATTACTGCCTGTCTCCTGCATGGTTTCCACCCCCACAGTTGGCATGGGCTTCAAACAAGGGCTATGAGTGAAGCCTCCAAAGTTAAATCTTTATTCATCCCCACCCTAGTGAATGGGAAGCCTTGATGAGAGCAGCTCCCACGCTGATGGCAGTGGAGGGGTGCGTGAGTGGGCAGTAATTAAGTATGTATTTTGAAGCAGAGGGATTCTTCTTCCTCACCTTGTCACTGCCACTGCCTTTGGGAACTTACTGCTTCTAGGCTGGCTCTTCAGTGAAGGCACTATGGAGAAATAGCCACCAGCAGTCAGAGAGGGTTTGTATTTTACATCACCTTGGGAGAATCTCCTTTGGCACTAGACACCACCGCAGGGCCAAGCTGTCAGCAGCTCAGCAGGGCATAGCCATGGCACGGGGATACCTGATATGCCTTTGTCTTGGGAGAAATCCCATTTGTCTTCTCTCTTGCCTCTTCTGACACACAGGGTCTGGTCTTACCTGGTACCTGCTTATCTGGGCAGCTAGTGCCAGTGTGGGAATGATAGGAGGGCACAGCCACCTGGGCAAGGGATGGAGGACTGGCAATACTGCAAAAAAAAATTGTAAACATTCATGTCAACACTCTCTCTGACTCTGGAAATCCCTAAGCTACAAACTCTTATTACAGAATAAGGCTATGTTTTCTGCCCAAATATCTCAATATGTTTCATCTTGAGTCATAATAGTCTGTCAGCATTCTCCTTTGGCCCATCTCGTGGAGTGCTGGGCTGGATGAACTTGCCATCCTGACTTGGCAAGGCATAGCAATCAGCTCTGCACCTGGCATTTCCCAGCAAAGCAGATAATGGCTAATGAGCCAACTGCTGACATGAAGTATTTCAAAAGGTATTTTAAAAAAATAATCTAATTATTTTTGTATATAATTATATATACAACAAAATCATAATTCTGTTTTCTTCCAAAGGAAACAGAGCCACGAAAGCAACTGCATGTACTTTATGTAGGGAACTCTGAGAGAATGAATTTGTAGACTGCAAATTTGTAGACAGGTTTTTATTGCTTTTATTAGTCTGATTACAAATAAGAGCTTTGACATGGGTAAATGCAGGCGTGCATGCATAAAATTAGTGAGGAAATTGTCAAAAGTCCAATAATTGACAAATGCTCTAGGTCACACTTGTATCACTGAAGTACTACAGAATACATTACATTAAGTATATTGAATTACCAAATTTCGAAAAGATCAACAGACATGTGAGGTTGTCTAGGTTTCTCCTGTTGGGGAATGGGTGGGAGGCATGAGACCCTGCTCCTCTGAAGGATGCAGGAGTGAGAGATGCCCTGCACTGGGCCTGGCCATGGGGACTGTGTTGTTTGCTGTTGCAGGAACCACTGAACCACTGTGCATGGAGAGACGCATGGATAGCCCTCTGTGGGATGTACTGACACGGATACCCCCCAGCACAGCACAGCAGAGCTGCTGCCATTGTTCCTGCCAAGCTATCCAGCTGAACATCAGGAGGCTTTTCCCCCTTCCCTCTGGGAATAATTAAGGTTTTTCCTAAGGCAGGCCTGGTGAAGCTGTAGGATTGCCATAGGTCATTTGGAAACATTTGCTAATGACCTCCTTGGTCCTAGTGTTGAATGTTAATTTACATTATGTATTTCACTCGATGGCCATGCTTGCTGCCAGAAATGCTGACTCAAGATGCCATGAAGTGAGGCTGTTTGAGCTAGCAGAGATATTTAGTAAATCTGCAAAGGCTGCACTAATCAGGAAAGAAAGGGATAAAAATTGTGCTTAGAAGTGACATCATTTGGCTTAATGTAGTTTTTTAATGCTTTTAAGAACTACATCACACTGAAGCTTCATATACTATCTACATCTTAAAGCTAAGCTGTTAAAAAAACCTTGCATATAATATCCAGATCTAATCTTACTCTGCCAACCAATAAGTTTCCAGGAAAAGGAGTGGGGATCTGTAAATTAATAGCATTCAGTACAGTGTGCAAGAGAAGATGATGCCAAGAAACGAAAATGTAGAATTAGCTGTACTAACTTTGAAGGGCCTGAAACAAAGGGGGGATGTGCATAAATAGCTGGAGATTCCTCAGATAATAGTAATGTCATAAATTTAGAATATTATAACATACTTTGTAAAGCGAAGTAATTTCATATTCCAAGTAGAGAGCAAATATAAAGAGCTTTCCTAAAGCATGCTGTAGATTAATGAATTTCAAACAGGCACATCAAAGTAAATCTAACAATAACACTGCCACAAATAAAAAATATGATGGGAAGCAGTTAAAATATAAAGACAAAGGGCCAATTTTTTCTCTCATTATCCTGATGTAAATCCAGCATAACTTGGTTAATCTCCTCTGTGACTCTGGGCCTAGAGATGGGAGTGACAAAGAACAGAATTTGATTCACGCTTACATTAAAAGAGTATAGAGCTATGAGCAAAAAAAGCCCGAGGGTTTTTAGGAGATGAGAGATCTTGAAAGCAGGGAAAGGAATGCTCTGGAGGAAATGCTCAGAAAGGCAGAGCTATCTTTTGCTACAGTGTGGTTTTACCCTGGCTGTAGGATCCCCATTCACATCCCAGCAAATGCTGATCCGCAAAACACAGCAGGACTTGCTCCAGAAACCAAGCAGATCAAAAGGGACCTGAAGAGAAGGACAACTTGTGGGGGGGTTTGGAAATGTATGGAGGTGGGGGAGAATGTAACACACTATTATGAACACACCTTTGCTCCTAGAGAAAGGCAAGCAGGAAGAGGAAGGATGCCCAAGACATCTGGTCCCCTGGGTCATGTGTGTGCATGCTGCCCACCCCAGCATGCAGAGCTGAAGGTGGAGGGGCTTGGCCTGGCAGTGTGGCACACATGGTGTGCAGCCCGTCTGACTGAAGCAGTGCCAGGGGATGGTGGAACTGCAGCCACGTGGTGGGCGAGTGCAAAGACCTCCAAGCTGGGACTTCCACATCAAGGGAAGCAGACCAGGGAGGTTACCAGACCCATTGTGATCAATGTGTCTCTTGTTTCCAGTGTCAACCACTTTGGGCCAGCTACAGCTTTTGTCTGAGACGGCTGAGCAAATGGATGATCTTTCCCTGCTACAGAGCTGATTTGAGGGGGAACACTGAGTTGTATGCAGTGGAAAGGAAATGAAGGAGGTGGCTTTTGCATCCTCAGAGTCATCAGTAATGCATGAGACTCCAGAACATTTAAAATAAATATGCAGATACATCCACTAACTGGGGTGACTTTAGCAAATGCATTCAGACAGATTCTGAAGCCTGCACACAATGAACAGAACTAAATATTTTTGCTGGAAGCTGTTCAATTGTTGCCATCAGGGAAAGCACGGTTAAAGTTGACATGTCCTCTCCCTTCTGTTAGCTTTATTCTCCCTTCTAGTGCCTCTGTCATAACAAGTACGTATACACATACATAAGAAAGAAGTCTGGGTAATGATGAGACTTGGCATGACGCGCTATTTGGGTTCTGCAGCAACCTACTGAAGTGCCACTTGCCAGGTTGCTGTTCAATCTGAAGAGATCAGGCAGTCAGTGTATCACACAGCAAAGGATTGCTAAAAAATAGAGAAGACTTGTGTCAAACTTGGAGGAAGTATTGATTGAAGCCAGAAGCGGAGTTACTGCTTCCTTCAGTATTTCTAATCTGTCTAAATGACCTGCACAAGAAGCTGGCTTGCAGACTTCTTACTTTTGCTCTTACCTGTAAATGAAAAGCAGGCAGCAAAAAAAAAAAAAAAAGTCAAAGGGATGTCAGATGTGCTGTGAAACTGGGTCACTGCACAGCAAATGGAATTTAATGTGAAAATATAAAGAAAATGGTGGGTAAAAACATGAAATACATGAAGCTAATGAGAACAGCTCACAGAGCAAAGCCTTTGGAGCAGCAGTTGCCTGGTTTACCAAAAGGACTGAACATTTAAGAAATTGGTTCCCAGGAAATAAATCAAAACCTGAGAAAATGCTACGATTCTGGGCTACAGCAGTGGGCTCTTCAGTGTGGGAGACTGTGTTCATCATACGGGCTGTGGTCAGGGAGTGGATAAGCAGGATATGGTGCTCGCTTGGATTTCCTTGGCTTTCCTCCTTTATAGCTGTTGCAGACAGTCTTCTGAAGGTGTGAAGAAAACTGAATTTCGTCCTTCTGGGGTGAGCTGAAGAATCTTGTGTCCATTAGGGCAAGGGGAAAGGACCCTCTGAGGCTTTGGAAGAAACCCTGTTACAAAGGCCATGGGGAATTTTAAAACATCCATTTTAAAATTTCTGGTAATATCCAGTGCAGCACTTGATTGAACAAAGAGCTCCTTGTTAAAAGCTGTCGGCCACTCAAGGGAACTGGGAGAAGGAAATAGGGCAGATCTGGAACAGGCAGATTTCCCTAGTACACTGGGAGGTTTGGGAATGCTGCATGCACTCCCTGATATGAATAGGCAGTTGCAGGTCAAGATGCTCTTTGGGATTTGACTGAGGAATGTTGGATGGAAAACGGGGGAAATTAATTTTAAATGGAAAACTGTGAAAACTTATTTTTTTTTTCTTCTTATTTTCAGATCATGGTATTTAAGTTCAGGAGTAATTTCAGGACATTTCTTCCAAGTGGGTGGGACACTGCATGCCAAGTTTCAGCAGTAATGAGGAGGCTGAGCCGGGAATGCACCTGTGCATTCCTCTCCTTTAGTCCTGTGCCAGGGGACTTCTAGGAGGGGAATGAAGTGTTGGGATAGAGGGGTTGCAAAAGTAAGGATATGTATGACCTAGAGCGGTATTAGCCCCCAACAGGGACAGGGGCAGATAGAGAATGGAAGGAGAGATGGTATGTACCAGATGTCTTCACCACAGAACTCGGTCTCTATGCACATGCAAATGAGGGTAAAACAATTTTCTGTTGGCTTTCCAAGCTAAAGCATCGAGGTAGAAACACCCTGATGTTAGTTGGTAAATCATAAGCTGCCTTCTTGGAGGAGGAAATAGAGCGTTAAATAGAAAAGCTAAGTGAACTTTGATGAACCAAATGGCCTAGGTTTGTTCCATCATTTTTTATTAATTGCACCAGGTGGTTCACTCTGAGTCTCTGAGTGTATATCTGAATGCTCTGCTCTGTCTCTGAATTGTCAACTGGATTCTGATTAACTGGAAGCCTAAGGTGATGGTGACAAAGTATGCTCCCTAGATGTTCTCTGGTAGAGAGATTTAGAAGGAGAAGGGCACGGAATGTGTAGAAGTCCCCAGAGTGAGGTACAAATGGTGTTCAGGGGGAACAGAATGAGGCTGTTGGGGTGTAAACCAGCCCCTCCGATAAACTGCTGTGCCAGAAATTACTTTCCGCTTCTGGCTTTTCAGTATTGCTTCCTCCTGAGGGCAAGATGGTTTTCAGGGTGGACTCTTACGTGGACATGGGGATAAGGGGCTGGGGGACAGACAGCAAATGCCCTCCTGCAGCAAGCCCGAGCTCAGAACTCCCCTGCCTTTATTTAACAAGAGGCTTTTTTGGCATCTGTTGTAGAGGAACACGTTTTAATTTATGCCTTCATCTTCTTTGTTGCACTCACCTCAGATACTGCTGAGCCACAGGAATGACAGTTTGTCCTTTAGATGGAGGATGTCAGTTGCCAATGCAGAGTATTGATTTCTGCTGATTGTTAATGAGTAGGTTGAACTGTAACTTTGCATGGAAACATTGAGCTGATTCAAGCTATAGGAAGTGTTACTCAGGCCAGTGGAAATTTCCTAGCTGGTGTTCAGCTGTGTGCTTCTTTTGCAAAGACAATTCCGTAGGGAAAATGTCTCACCCTCTCTTTGCTTTAGTCTCTGAAACAGGTTTGCATGAGACTCATGCCTCACCCTAGCCTAGGGTGGGGAATTCAAAGGAAGGGATCAGCCATTGCATCAGCATATGAAACTATGTGATATATTCATATTTTTAAAGCAACTGCTTCTGATCTGTTGCAAGTTCATCTGCCTTCAGAGTAGAATTTATCGTAGATAATGTAGTGCACCTCCAAGGGTAGACAAGCAGCCACCTCTCATTCGGCTGCCTGACTGTATCTTCATGAATATTATATCTGCACCAACAGTTCGCTTCAAATCCTAACTCCTGATTTGTACAGAGAATTTTCTGACTTGTCTTGAAAATATCTCTTCACACTTTGCTGGAACAGAACTCAACTGTTTAAAGAAAAAAAAAGAAAAACCACGACAACAAAAAACCAAAAAACCCGAACAAACAAAAAATACCAAACCAAACCAAACCAAAAAACCCCAACAAAACAAAACAAACAAAAAACCAAAACAAAACAAAAACAACCAAAAAAACAACTGCTTTTTGTAAGCAGGATGAGAAATCCTTCTACATGAGCTCTACGTGATGGATCCCCTGTCATCCCTTGAGATTTATTCAGCTGCATGTCAATATTTTGATGTATCTCCTCTGTGCTTTGATATATTTTTCTCCCTGTCAGCAAGTCACCTCTTAAGCAATAGCAGATTCTTTGCAATTAACGAGCACTTTTAAGAGTCACTTTCCTCCCTCCTTCTCTCCCTCCAGTCTTCATCTGGTATTATGCTTGCAAAGTCAGTGGCAACTGGAAAACTAATCCTGTTAACCTCACTGTAGGATTTCTGAAATTAACTTTCTAGGAAGGAAACTTACTTCTTACTGTATATTTAGACTTCAGAATTATTCACTTCCCTTGAGCTATACTGCTTTCATATCCCCATGATGGATGCTGTATAAAACTTAAGGCAAGGAGTCGTGTGAACAACATTAGTCAAAAATTCTATCAGGATGTCAGTATGGTTGTATGGGATAAGGTTAGTGTTCCAGCTGGTCAGGATCCACCTTTATCTACTATAAAGGAACTTTTCAATCAGTTATCTGTGTAACCATCAAATTTTTCACCTCTTCAACTTGATAACAGAAATTAAGAGTGGTCTAGTACCAAATTGATTTTCCAGGTCTCATCTGCAGGGATGGAAAGCTCTAAAAGTTGTGTCCTTTTTTTAGTCTAGGTGTTTTTCCACAAAGCTGTGTTATTCTGTGCCTTGTGCAAAAAAAAAAAAATAAAATTAAGTTACTCAAGAAAGCTTCTTTGGATTTATTTAGAAATCATAGCATGGTTTTATAAAGGATCTTCTCTTAGCTCATTTTGTGGCTTCACTTACTAAATTTTAAGAAGTTAAGATGACTGTCAAGAGAGAGCACACAGGGATGTAATGTGTCATCTTTAATGAGCTCTCTGGTCCTGGTGGGTGTAGAGGTATTGTGGGTGCTTCAGTCTGTGAAAGAGCACCTGAGCTTCTGAGAACGTGGAGTTACCTGTAGAAAAACTGTGTCTCAACATGCTGTAACTTTCTGCTCTGTTTTACCCAAAAGTGAGAAGTACTTAAAAGTCACAGGACTCATAACATGGCAGATGTATAGTCAAGGGATGTGTGAGCTTGTGCTGGTGAGGAGTCCCTGCATGAAGCACATTGATGGACCGATACCTCTGTGTCTGCAGCTTGGTATGTGTGGCAGGAGCAGAGGAATGCAAGGTGACTTGTAAATAAATTACATGCTTTTGATGGTATGAGAGCTAGCTGAAAATGTTTTGTTTTCCTTTCCTGGAGGCTCCTAAATGTGCTGAATAGCTGTGCAGTCCTTGTTGTTGTAGTTGTTGCTGCAGGGCCTTAAGTTGGCTGATAACATATGTTAAGTTCAACTTACAAGAAGATGCACCTGAGGGAATTGGCAGCGTGAAACTGTAATTAAGCCTCCACAGAATTTGGGCTTTTGGGGCATGTAAGTTAACATAGGGAAAACTTGGTTTGACTTTAATGGAAAAACATCTACAGTGAACAAAGAAGAGCTTGTAATTGGTTCATCAGAAACCTCTGCAATGTGAAACTTAGGTTTATTTATGTGTTTGGAAATCAAGGGTTTACCCTGGTGAGATGGGCTTCTGTCAGTGAGAGCATTCAACATCCATGGAGAAGACATCTTTGCTCTTGAACGTCTTCCATACCTAAATTCCATTCATCTTTTATGAAGGCCAAAGGGGACTTGGATCACCAAATCCAGCCCTCCGGTATCACAAACAGCCACAATGTGTGAGGACAGAGGCATCAATGCAACCTGTTCTCGTAGCATCCCTCTGGCATTCATTGCCAGCATTGGCTCCTCAGCATGACCCAGGAGGGGAAACGACCCAGCATGCAGAGGGCTCGCTGGGGCAATACAGGCACTTGCTGGGACCCAGATTCATCCCTGCTGCCCCTCCAGCCCACTTACCCTGCCGGGGAATGAAGGAATCTGAGACAGAGTCCTGGAGCATGGTAACTACTCCCAGCTGGAGGAGGAAAAGATCTTAAATTGATGAATCTCACCAAATGCTGCAATTTATGTGCAAGGGAGATGTGGGGAAAGTTTGATCTTGCCATCAGATATGCAGCCTGCCCTTAATAACCTATGATCAACTCATTTTTTTTCTCCTCTTCTGTATGTAGTGTGGCACTGGGAAACTATTACAGATCTGATGTTTATACACAGATAATCAGCAAGCTAGTTAATCACAGCATTCAGATGGCTCTGAACCTGCCTTGCAGTTTGGCAGAGATAAATTAGGGATTGAGAGTGATATAAAACCATATTTTAAAAGTATTAAGGCCTGATCCCACATTTCAGAGGTTGTTCTATCTATTACAGTTCTGATAGAAGGTGAAAGTCTGCTTTCCATTCTTTGTAAAGAATATGAATACGTATGTGTATGAGTAATTTACTCTGCTGGCAGTTTTTCTACTAATAAAGCTACCAGAAGTGATTAACAGCTGCTTTGCCCACAAATTACATTAGATCATTTAGTGCAGAACATGCAGCTCCTTCCGCTGCATCTCAGGTGAGGCAGAAATGTCCTGGTCTCTTCAAAAGAGGATGCAGCAGTTCAGGATGACTCAGACTGTGGGGCTGGTGGGCAACTAAATCTGCAGAAGACATTGCAGCAGATCTTTTGTCTGCAGCTCTGTCATCTGTGTATTTGCAAACTTCCCTGCAGAGTTTTCTGGGAAAGGCCTCTGTCCTTGTGGCCCTCAAATCTTGTGTGTGCAGTAGCAAAATTAAATGCTGGAGCTTGTAGAGAAGCTTTTTGGAGTTTGAGCTGTACTTTTCTAGGAAAACCAGTGCTACATGACTGGTTCAGTTGAAGGCCCTGCACAGCTCTTTGCAAACTGCTTTGCACAGAGGGTTTTGTGAAAAAACTCACAAATTGGAACCCTTTCCACAACCCTACTATGTACTGATGATGTCTGTTTCAGTAGAAAAATCTTCAGATGTTTGCTTTCTTTCCAAAGCAACCATGCTAAATGATGACATTTTGGATATTCAAAAGGAGTTCCTCACTGTGAGTAATTCAGCATTCAATGCAGCACAAACTCAGTGTATCCTCATAGTCCCACACATGCACCCAGAATTCCAAACATATGGCCAAGACCCAGACAGACATCAGATAAGAAGCATTCAAGATCTTTATTGCATTCAGGCTTCAAACTGGCCTTCTGTGTGACATGGGTTGCCTGAAGAATGTATGGGAATTCAAGGGATACAACTCCATATCTGTATTAAATAATTTTCTTATCAAGCTGCCAAGTACAAAACACGCCATATCTCAACATATTGAATTCTATAATTTCCTGATTCTCAAAGCTTTTACTCTGAAAAGGGTGTGATTTTTCCAGTTGATTTGGTGGAACACATTGTGATCTAATCCCGCTGGATAAAGGGACTTGCTTCTTCCTCAACTCAGAAGTAAGTGGACCTACTAGTGAAAGAGCTTTTATGAGCTTTTGGATGATACTGAGGCAGATTAGCTTTTCCCTTTCGTAGCATGCACGTTGTCACACATCTGTGAAGAGAGCTGCATATCTGAAAGAGCCACTAGTTTGAAAGGTGAAGCTGTTCTGAGCAGGAGCCAGGGGCACTGGCAAAGCCACTTTAGGAAGAGTACCATCCTGCCTTCTCATCTCCATGGTTGGTCAGCCAGAAAGAAAAGCTGGTCCCAGTCGCAGACTGTATTTACTTCTGTTCCTGATTGTGAGACACTGAGGTACCTTGCTTTTTTCCCTGAGGACCAACATCCTCTAACACACCCTAGAGTATTGTTGTGGAGAAAAGAGTATATGCAGAACCAGCTACCAGCTGGAGACGTGCCTTGGGACCTCCAGTACCTTGTTGTTTCATCCACACCACAGGTAACCATTATAAACCCTGAATTATGTTCTCAGTCTGGCAGCCATCAGGCCCTTTTTACTACAGCATTGGATTTCCAAGCTTTTAAAAATACCTTAACATAAACTCATGACCTCTGAGAGGTTTTTTAAGCAGTGTGCTTACTACAGTTCCTTTTTGGGAGATGGCCCAAAAAAGACTGGAATTGCGTCCTTATAAACACATGTGAATTGGAAGGGATTATAAGGGTTAAAGAATACTCATAGCTCTCCTTAAGTAGACTCTGACTTGCAAATCTGAACCCAACCTCAGTTTAATAAAGTAAGTAATTCCGAAAGCCTAATTTTACCTTCCAAGCAGCATCCCTCCAGTGCCATTGTTAATTAGCTGGTAATCTTCTTTAGGGCTTTATACTTGGGAACACCTTCCTATGAGAGCCCAAACCACAGGCCTTACTAGTTTTAATAGCAGCTGTATCATTGATGTCAGTTAGCTTTAGGTCAGACCCTAAATGCATATAGTATTGAATTATGTGGCAACTGCATTTCCCATTGAACTGAGCAACAGCAAAGCATCTCCCATTGCATATTATTGAGAAAAGTGGGCTCCATAGAAAAGTAGATGTGGAAATGCCTCTCAACAGTGTTTGTGTAATTGTTGGCCACCACTGCTATTACTTTCATTATAGGAAAGGTTTCCTTAAAATTGCTATGCTGCTGATGTTGACCATTCTCTGGTCACTGCCAGGGAAGATTAATAAGCCAGTGACAAAGTTGTGTCAGAAAGTTCTAGCTCTGACTTTATTTGCCCTTGAGGGCAGATACAATCTCAGGAGAAGCTTTGAATTGTATTATGGCAAATTGTGGCTATAGTGGCGGGCTGATGACATGGAGCAACCCTTGTCTACTTCCTTATCTGAAAACATTATTAATAATGTTTATGAGGGCTTTTTAGTTATTTCCTAGTTTTTCTCGAATGTAAGGCCACCTGCCATGTGTCCTGTTTAATATAAATACTCTGTTTGGGATGTTCTGCATGGAGTGTAAGAGAGATTATTCTGAATGATTGGAAGGGATTGCTTACTACTGTTTCTGGACCCAAATAAACCCAGATTCACATGCCAGGAATGCAGCAGATTTGCCACCTTAGATTACTCCAACACGTGGCAGGGACTGCTGACTGTGCTCCACTTTCAACGTGAGTGGAACCTGCTCAGATCAAACTGGGTGCTGAGACCTTGGTGGGGCCACAGCAGACCATTGCTGGACAATGATGCTTTTGACAAACAGGCAGCAATGCAGTTGTTTCCAACAAGGGCAGCCCACACAAAAGTGGATTATGAGATTTTTCCATGCAGTCCCCACAAGAGATTTGTTTGCTCAGGAAACAAAGATGCATAACAGGACTTTTAAATCTATAAATGAGACCATATCTCTCGTCCTCATATTTACAACATGGCTAGCTCTGGCATCTTTGATAACAACACCAAAAAGGCTGTTTGCTTAGAAAACCAGCCCTCATTGTTCAGGAAATTACCATTTAAATTTATTTTATTAAATCTCTCCTGTTTGGCTACTCATGGTGTGGGAGCATTGAAATGTACAAAGCAGAAACATTGCTGAAGTCTAAATCAGACTTAAATAAGGGAATGTCATGTTTCATTTAAAAGCTTCTTCTCACCTTCCTTTTTTGTGCCATCAAGTGAAAATAAAAGTAAGGTTGTAACTACATCACTGCCTCCGCTCCACATTATCTGTGAGATCTCTCACATTTCTTTCCACACCTTTTCCACTCCTTCCTATCTTTGCTGCTTGTTTAGCAGGCTGTCAGGATCCCGGCGCTCCCTCAGATAAGCAGATGACTAGCAGTGGTCCTTGTTCATTATGGGGTGACAAGCTCAAGGAATAAATACCTATAACATGGAAAGTTTAATGCCACATGGTGTCAGCCTGACTTGGTTGGGTAGAAAATGAGGTAGCCTGAGGTTCCCCACTGTCTTCGGAGCATGAAATTGGACAGAGACTGAGTCTGACAGATGCTCACCCTCTTTGGGATCTCATTGCTGCTCTCAGATCCACCCTGTCACATTACTGCATTATGCTCTTACAAACTTCTGTCAAGTCTTGCTTCTGCTTAGAGTGCTTAACAAACATTTTGGCCCAAATCTTTCTTTTTATTCCCCCCAAGCCTTTTCTTTTTTCATTCTTGTATCTCACACCCTGTCTTCTGGACTCTTCATTTTTACCTTCTGGGTACTTTTCCCGCATATGTTCTTTCCCATTCTTCTTGATTCTTTTTTCCTTTATATCTTCCTTGTTGATCCCAAAAGATTTAGACGCCACTCATTTCCTGGGCCTTCTGAAAACTGAATTCCTAGTTTTCAGTTTTGGTCCAAACCCCACACTTTATGATACCCCCATAGGGCTCCCAGGACTTCAGAGGTGCTCCGTGCACCCATTGGTGTGACTCTGAGGTAAAAGGGACCCAAGACTATAGTTTCTTCAGGCAGGGATTTTCTGTCTCTGTATCTGCTGAATTTCTGGGCCCCAGGCTAAATGGTGTTGTGTGGTTGCACTGGTGATACTTAGACTTCTAGAGTAGGTTTATTTTGAAGAAAGCTTTTCGGAACTCAAAAAAACTGAGCTGGAAGGTGCATTAACTTTAGTAGTGAGGACAACCAATGGCCCAGAATTTCAGCTCTGTTCCTACCCCACTTTTTTTAATGGATTGTAATTATCTTCGATCTTCAGGAGACTGTACAGTCATTACTAGATTTAAATACTGATCCGGAAGTTAGTAACAGTTTATTATTAAGTGGCAATAATATGATTGTAAAACTGAAATGAAATTCCTGTGTCACTGAATTTGCTATTCTCTCACCACAGGTGATCACATCACACAAAACTTTACCTAAAAGGTAGATATTTTGAGATAGTTGATTTCCTCCTTAAATTGGGGAACTATGTCACTGAGTATGTTACGTGCATGACAGAATTTTGCCTTTTCAACATGAAGCTGTGATTACACAGGATCTCTCATACCAGAGGCATCACTACTACCTCAAAGAGCAATTGGGCCCACCTTCTTCTTTGCCTCACGTGGTTCATTCTTGCCATCTCCATTGGGTGCCATAAGTCTTTTGTAGACTTGCATTGCTAGACATGCTAGGTACGTGATGCAGCTGGAAGCTGACTTGGCCAGGAAAAAATAGAAGACAAAGGATATTATCTGACTTGATGAGATGAGCCCCACCATGCAGCGATATGAATTCTGGAGCAGAACCTTGATGCAGCTGAAAAGAAGAGCCAGGGGAGTGCCAGAAGAACTCTTTTGAGCAGTCTGAATTCATGCCAGGTTAAAGTGACTCTTTACTGCAGCCTTAAAATTGCCTCTTTTGCTCACCTTCACAAGAAATGAGGATGAACCAGCTGCACTTTATCTGATGAAGCCTCTTTCAAGCTTTTCATAAAAGTATACAGAACTGTTCTGAGTAAAAGAGAAGCACAGTTTAATGGGAAAAATAAAGGCTGAGCACTTGATAGTTAAAAGCGACAGCTATTGGCATGGGCAGGCGCATGCTGAATGCTGCGCATTTGTCTTTGGTCCAGGCAGCAGATAGGAGTGCAGAGGTTATGTGACACAACTGGTTGTTCTCTGATTGTGAAGCTCTCTGATTATACAGATCTCTTCATCTGGAATAGCTGCTTCAATAGATCACCATAGCAAGAAGCCATATTCTGCTTAAACTGCTTCAAGTTGCTACACTTAGCAATCTGCCATCCTCCAGCTTTTAATAAACACTTGTCAGAAACATTTCATGGTAATTTTTGATCAGATACATGCAAACATTCAGTAGTGGCATTCAGTGAAAATTTCAGGAGCTTTACCACTGAAGTTTCTCAGTGGGTCTGAATTCATTTGTAGGCAGACTGATCAAAAGGAAACCGGCACTGGCATCTGAGTGTAAAAGATTCAGTTTGTAAGTAATCACAGTCCTTTGCAAAGCCCAATGAATGTGAATTATTTTAAGATAATAATTCAAGATTATTTAATTATTCAAGATAATTTAAGATGCTTTAAGCATCTTTTTTGTCTTATCTTGTTTATTAGTATTGTCTATGCTAAGATGCTCAAGCAAATCACAGGACTAATCTGACCGATTTATCATTTACTGCTATGACATTTATTGTACATGGAAGCCCATGGATGTACCAAACAACATATTATTACTGAATATAAACTCTCCTGGTGTGCACAGCCAAAGGGCTGATCTTCAGGAAGCAGTATAAACCAGCAGAGAGTACTGCCTCATCCAGCACGAAGTATACAAGAGCTAATGCAGCACTATAGTAGTAGACCATCATAACAATCCTTGAAATGGAATGATCCTTGTAAGGACTGACATCCATTACAACTATTTGTACTTAAGCAAAATAGCACATATTGGACCTGCCATACATAAAAGAATGGAACCAAAGTTCAGACTAGAAGTTACTTGCCAATCCAAAGTTTCCTGGAATTAGCACAAATTATGAAATAAATTTAATCCTGCCTCAGAACAAGGTCTGGTTTGTATCTTTGATATCTTCCAACCCAATGTTTTATGATTCTGTGGAGTCAGTGTAAAAATATAATGGAGCAGATGAATGTTTCATCTGGCAGATCAAAAGGAGCAGAAAGATAAAGTGACAGTAGGAAGTGGTATCAACGAAAGAACATGAGATGTAGGTCAAAAGCACTTTCATTTTTTGTTGTTCTTTATCTCCTCCTGGAAATTCTTCCTGCTCTGTAGTTCTGTCCTCTTCTGTATTTAAAATCTCCTACACTGACTTGCTAATTTGTAGTTCTGGCACTTTTATTACCCTTAACGTCACCCATGAGTTTAGTTCACACAGGTGTCACTTTTCAAACAAACACAGTTGTGAAAAGGGAATAATGCAGCGGACAAGTACTTATTCTCATTATTGTCTTTAAAGAGGTATGGCTGTTGCATGCCACCTTCAATGGTTTTGAGTTATTCTTTCTTGCTTTTTACTTGAGTTAAANAGATTCTGACTTTTATGCTTCTTAATTGCAAAACATCCTGTTTTTGTTTTGTTCTCATGGGCAAAGAGATGGAAAGTCAAAATGCATTCACCTGGTGGTGCCAAGCACAGAACTCATCATTGCTGGATTGAAATGTAACGATCTTTGCAGAAATAACATGCTGCTACCAGTGCAGCTGATGCATGCAAAGAAAATCAGCTTGTCAACACACAGTCAAGAGAAACATGACACATTTTCATTTTCTCCCTCCTTCTCTATTAATATATACCTTCTGTATTTAATGTCTTTGCCCATAGAATGAACATTTCTTGTTTTCTTCCTCATTATATCTGAAGATAAAACAATGCAAGCTGAATTAGAGTAAACCCTACTTGCTTGCTTTGTTTGTAATACAACAGCTTTTCTCATGTATTGTCCATATATTGGCAAATCTCAGAGTGTTTAAATTCTGTTCTTTCATTTCAAAGTTTTTTTTTCTGGCTGCTTTGTGTTGGTGTTACAGCCCTTTGCCTGTGGCTGCAATAGGTACTTTTGTTTCTGCTATGGAGTTGTAAGTGCTGGTGCTTACTCTGCTGTCTCCTGTTTCTGGTGAAATCGATGGTTTCAGGTCCTCTTTGATGTGCCTTAATTACAGAGGGGCATGAAAGCAATGTTAATTGCTTAGCTTCTGACTACGGTTCTTGTCCTCAGAAATACATTTCTCCTCCCATATCGACTTAGTGAATGCAAACATATGGGTTTTATCCCCTGATGGACTGTGCCCTTGCCAGTTCTCTGTGACCAGATTTGAGCAGCAACTTGTTCTGCCCAGTCATGTGCTGACAGGTGCAAAAGCAGACTCCCTACTTCAGAATTACTTCCTGTTGAGTGTGAAACCAGAGCAAATAATTCTCTTTCAGAAGAGAAAGCTTATATTGTTTTCTGGATGTTTATACCCCACTGTATAGGTATTAATCTCTCTATTATGGGCAATATTAATAATTGACAGAGGGCAGGAAATTCAAACAGTTTTAATCTTAACATCATACATTTATTTAACAACAACGTATTAATTTTTAATGGCATTATAGATTTTTAAGTAGGGGAAAATAATGTGCATTCTCTCACTGGGGTGTGATTCAGGTCTTACATTCCTGTGTGGGAGAAAAAGGTCAGACCTGACCTTGGGGCATTTAAACAAAATCTTAAATAGTTGTGATAGTATTGAAACCTACTAATTCTAAGTATCTTCAAAGGGAATTGTGATACAATGAAATCACAGGAATGTATTTATTGTAGGTTTCTGAATTGCTACCTAAACACATAACATGCAAGATAGCACCTCAGACAATCTTGATTAAATACCCCATTCTTTGAGGGGCAGGTCATAGACTCTACCACCATTTGCTAGATTTTGGGAAGCTATACTGGCAAAAACCTCCAAGATAACTCCCAAACCCAAACATGGTGTGAGAGTCTACTGTATTGTAGTTTACCTTGCTATCCATAAATAATCAGTCTTGTATCTCTGAGTCCCTCAAATACATTTGAAAATATACGCCATGGAAAGTTTTTATACCAGGCTTGAATATCCCCTTCTTGTTCTAAGTGCTCTCCAGCCCAAAGAGTTTCACATAAGTCTTCACTGGCATCAAGCAGTCTCCAACCACAGCTTTTGGAGGCCCCAGCCTCGTGCTGGTGTTTCTGAAACTACATAGTGAACTGAACCAGGGAACTGGTCTGGCTGCAAAAAGAAACCAAAAAAACCAGGGAAGTAGGTAAGTGATAAAGGTCATGGGATTCCCCGCATTTGCTCTCTGTGTGCCACACACAAATCACTGGTGGTGGACAGGAACTGCCTATTAGCTTAAACATTAAACATGGGTACAAGTTGTCTAACCCCACCCTTAGGGTGTAACCCTTCAATGGTAACATGGTTTTCATTGGTCATTTTAGAACATAAATTCCTGGATCTGGACTTGCTAAATGGCCTTCGGCAGAGTTTCTGCAGTCATGGAGACCTAGTCAAACTGTGCTTGATGGCAGGTCAGCCGGAGGCTACTGTCATGCAGTGCTCACCAGCAGCAATTGTCTCTAAAACGGTCACAAAGTCATGTTTAACATCTTTCTAGCTGAGAAGACACTCTACCATTATCTTCCAAGATGATCCTAGAGAAATTCAACCTGGTATTTTGTGTCTTGCATTTTAGCTAATTTGTTCATAAAACAGATCTGGAAACACTTGCCTGCCTCCCATATGATGTGAGAGGCATAACAAGCAGAGGTGACTGGGGGCTTCCTGAGGAAACAAATTCATTTCAACACAATCAGGTGTGAGAATCTTGGCTCAGGTTTTTCATCTGAATCACTTGATTTTGGGACACCACTTGCAATCTTCTTACCAATATAGAAGTTCTTACCAACCTGTCTGCTGCCTACTGTAGGGAAAGAGTGCTTAAGGGTTTAGTGTTGGCATTTCATGATTTTTCAGGAAACAATATTGAAATAATGCTAAAGAAGGACAGGAAACAATTTTGAAATGCCAAAAATTTTTAAGGATGGGAAAATATGTTTCCAGATCATACTCCTGAATAGCCATAAGCCTGGGGAGGGACAGGAATTTTAGATGCTGTGAGGGTGGAAGTGATAATAAGGGATAACACAGACATGCTGACTTTTTCTTCCTCTTCAATTACCTGTGACTGGGAGATATTACAAGAAAGGCTGTTGCACACTTTGGCATGGAAATATTTATGTAACTGTGGGCAGAAGCTGAAATTGCCTGCAGCTGACTATGGGTGGTAGCTTGTGTTTATTTTGTGTTGGTTGTCTTAGACAAAGTCCTTTGGGGGTCAGGGGCTTTCCCAGCTGGAGGTAGATTATCAGGGCCAAGATGGGAATTATTCCACAATAGCATGTGATACAGATGCTTCCAGCTCAGCTTCACAAGGCCTGTTTCTGCCAAGCTTTACTCCTACGAGTAAGCCTTTCTTGGACTATCTCATTGGATTTCAAGGAAGAACATTTTCATGTAAGTGGTGAGGTCTTGTGCCTTCACTCTGGTTTGCCCAGATGCAGAATTGCGGAATGGCTGCAGGATCTGTAAAACTGCTAAGATGCCAGGTTGTGTTTGAGTTTAACATTCCTTCTTTCATAGCATATTGACTCAAAGGCCTGCAATAAGTTTGAGCTTAAGGACATTGCTTCAATAAGGTGACGGTAAGGGCTTCCAGATCAGAGCAGATAGTAGTCTTCTCATCTCATTCTACAAGTGGTAGAGCTCAGGGATATGCATACCAGTCTGTTAGATATGCACTAAACATCTCTCTCTGTTGCAAGATTGGACAAGATTGCACCCAACATCATTGTCTTGGAGGATGGGTGCCCCTGCAGTGACAAAATTCACAGCCAAGTGAGATCCCATAGGGAATTCTCACAGAGCTCAAACCCAGGTATCCTACCCCTCATAAACTCCCAGCCATGACTGTCTCTACCTAAGCAGAATTGTCAGCATAATTTAGAAAAAACAAGATAAAGAACAAACTGAGGCACCTTCTGAATTAGTGGAGAACTGTTCAACAATAGAGAACTATCTCTAAAGTCCTGCCATTGTTGCTGAGAAGAATGACTTTTGTCCAGTCCTGGTTTTGCTTAAGGAGAGATATCAAAGGAAGGAGTGAAAGAAAGATGAGCTATTATAAGCAGGTACACTTTCATTTCCCTTCATCCAGAACACTGAAATCTGTGGAAATCTTGTCCGTCTATGTGGCAGCAGAATTGTGTCTCATCATTTGTGGCTTCTCTGTCAAGTTTCTTTTTTTCTGCTTAATTTTGAACACCTCCAGTCCTTTTAAACACTTGAATAGTTGTGGTAACCCAAGGGCTTTCCCTGTCCCTGCCACTGCCATGATCCCTCTGATAATTTTGTCTGCTAAACCTCATCTATACTCCCAGCCCAAAGTTTAAACTGGGCATTGACTAGAGCCCTTTCATCTGTGTTTGGTGGGATTTTACTGCTTTGGTGTCATGTTAAAACTGATATATAGCTCAATCTACACAGCCCACAAAAGGTAATTGTTCAATTTTATTTTTATAGTGCTTCAATTTACAGCAGGTAGTTAGATTTTGTATAGGCTTATGCATTTCAGATGGCAAAGCCCCATCATTTTAGTGCAAAGGTTTCATGTAGCCACCTGCAGTCTGTATTTTAAAAAGCCTGACAATTTTTTTTTCTGAGTTCTGGGACAACTTTGCTACACCTGTGGTTTAATATGATGTAGGATTAATTATACCCTATAGGCAACTCTGCTGCTTTTGTCTTTGTTTTAGAGGCATCCAATCACTTTAAGGAGGGGGAAAACATTCCCTGCATTGTTACTTTGCCATTCTTCAGCAATAGACTGGCCTTTGCTATGTTGTGATGGTTCTGCAGCTTCAGGAATTGCATGTGAGTTTTTCCTTGCAATGGGCTATTTCGGGTGTTAAAATTGCATTACTGGAGTCCCAGGTGTATTATGAACTTAAAGACTAACCCATCCTATGGACACTACCACATGCCACACTTAATTCAAGCAGATCAACCTTTTGAGACACTAAAAGGAAAAGAAGTTGCTGACTTTAGTGGTAGACTGTGATGTCAGTCACCTAGATTAGAAGGCAAAGAAGCAGAAGGCAAAGCAGTTTGGCTTTCACAGGAGACTTCACAATGTTGATTAATTTAATAGTACTCAATTAAGTAATAAATGCTAGAATGAGAGTCTATGGGGTGTTTCTTGTTGTCTTATGGCTTTGGCCCACTTCAGCATTACACAGGAGCCTGCCTGTGTCACTGCCTGTGTCAGTGCTGTAAATGAATTTAATGTAATATCCTCTCACCATAATAGTGCATCTGAAAACACTTTTGGATGCTTCACGTATGTCATAGAAAATATGTTATGCTTTTCCTTTCCATATGTCGGTTGCTGCAGAAAGATTAGCATAAGTAATTTCTTCAGTGCTAGCTGTTGCTCTTGCCTCTGTATTATTAATAAATTCAGTAACCAACAGCTCTAGCATGGAATTTCTGGGCACCCCGCTGTTAATCTTTTGCTACAGGAAAGGCAAGCTGACTATCTTTGATCTCAGTCTCTTAGCCACTTTCCAATGCATGACTAAATGTTACCTCTCATCCCATGACTACACATTTTTTTTAAGTCTGTAGAGAAGGAGTTGGTCAAAAGCTTTTACAAGTTTAAATAAATAGCCTCTGCTGGTTGCTAAGGGACAGGGTATTTCAGCTCTCATTGTGAAATGTATGAAATGTAAGAGTATTTGCAGCCCAAGCTTTCTTAGTACCCCAACCACAGAAGGGAATTCATCTCAGCTGCCTTTAACTGTCTACATGTCAACTGCTTAATTGAGTTAGTTATCTAGCCTATGTCTTTAGTCAGTGTAGAGGGAAAGAAGTACTTCCAAAGGGCAATAAGTTTCATCCAAAAGAGGTTTGTTTAAAGGTTTCGTTTGCTGAGATGCTGACTTCAGTGGCAAGCCTGACATAAGTAGTTTCTACTTCTGAATTTGAAATTCCCATCCCTTTGGATATGCTGTTGCTGGGACCATTCTAGAAAAGGGAGATGGAATAGATTTGTCTTATTTTTAACCTCTCAAGAGACTCTAGTTGAAATTAAGGATATGGTTTTGCAAGCCCATTGAGCTGATTTAATGGCTAATTGACACTGAAAGGTGAAGGTCTGGGTCATCTCCCCTCTGTCTCTCTGACTGGGTGGCATGGTCCTCCCTTACATGTCCAGCCATGTCCTTCCATCCTCTCTCTGTGTCGGGACAAAGCTCCTCTATGTGCAAGATGGACTTGTCAGGGAAACTATCAAACAGAATATGAGCCCTACCAAACATAATAATTTTTTAAGGTACATTATGACCTTGCACCCAGCAGAATGAAAACACTGGTGGTCACAGAAGAGAGTGTGGAGGAGGTTAGACTCAACCACTTGGTAGTAGTGTGTATTTTCATGGATGCAAAAATGACTCATGAAACCAGACACTTCATAGTCACTCAACTTGGTCTAACTGGCCCTGATTGAGCAGAGCATTTGGGGAAAACGATTTCAAGATGTGCCTTCCAAACGCCACAGTACAGTGATTCCATGACTAGGGACTGCCCCACACAAAGGCTCTTACTATGCTTGTCAAATCAGTGGTTGGATTTAAAGCACGGTCCAAATAAACAGCTGTAATGGCAGCATTGAGAAGTGCAAACTGGACCATGAAAGTGTGAAAAATTGACTTCAGGGTGGTAGGGAATGGAAATCTTATAAACTATTTTTGCTGCTACAGTCAGCATGTTGTTGAGCAACCTTTATAATAGTTTGGAGCAATTTTGTTCACTCCAGGCACCTATTTCACTTCACTGATTGTAGGGGGAGACTTGATGAGTATCTTAGAATAAATGGCTGACTTTCATATGACTAAAGTTTGTCAAGATGAGTGTTATTGTAAGCTACTACTTGTCAATGCTGCTTGAGGCCCAGAATGCAGCAATTATCAAGAATTGACTAATATAGCGTCAGAGCTCAGGGAAGGCCTTTCAATGTGGTAAAATCATTTCACTCCTGGGCTTGTTTTTTTTTAAATGTTAATGTAATGCTTGGAAAACTCAGCTGATCACTGCACTTTCCTCATTTCCTGTATCAAACTAATTTCAGTGGGAACTCCATTAGGATATCAGAAATGATGTGATACTTTGTTATGCTCAGAGGCTCTTCACTTATTTAAAAAGAATTAAGGCCATGAGTAAGACATCCATTATTTATTGATAGCTCTAAAGAAAGCACCATGGTGGATGCTGTTGCAAACAGACATATCATATGACTGAGAAATTAAAGTCTATGGTTGATACTTCCTAAAAAGTGTTTCAAATGGTCTTTCAAAAAGAAAAGTTTCCAAGTTTTGACAGATCTGAAAAGATTTCTTTGGAAGCTCCTTCTAAGTTGTATAAATGGCTATTTTCAGATGGCACAAAAAAGCCACATAAATTCCTCTACGTCCTCAGATGTCCAGGTATTGAGGACGCAGTTGTGTTGAGTCACAATAAAGAAGGTATTCAAGAAGAGATACCCTTCCTTTCTCTATCTCAATAGAGGTCTCAATCCCAATTTACCTTGCCAGTGTAAGTTACAAAACTACAGGACTAAAATAACAGGTTGAGGACTCAACATCCTGGCTTTGAATGCTTGCAGAGTAATAATTGTGTCTGAAATAGATGTCTAGACACACTTTATACTCAAGAGGATGAAGAAGGCACTTCTGGGCTTTGGTTCATCTGGCCAATTTTAGTCATCCTGCTTTGGTGCAGAAACTCCAGTTTGTGCATCAAACAGTTTCTGTCACTTGACTGCAAGTGAACAAATCAGGTGGGGACATCCACATGGAGCTGAGTCCTCTCTCAGTGCGTAGCAACTGCAGAACACATATATGTGGTCTACCTTTCTGCATGTGTGTGCAAAGTCAGTATCTAGCGTAGAAATCAGATTGTTGCAACCGTGCATATGTAATAAAAACTTGAATTCAGCTGAGTTTCAGGAAATGAGAAAATCAGTGTGTGGCTGGAGGAAGAACATAAAGGAGGAGACTTTACAGTTAATAGCACCAAGACAAATATAACTGCCGGCCTGTTCTTTAGACTCTTGGAAAACAGGTCTAGTCTGTTGTTCCTATGAGCATTTCACTAAAAAATGCAGCCCCCTTGCCAGGTGAGATATTTGCTTTAATGTTTCTGCACAATGTGGAGCCATTCAAACTCATATTCTTCTCTTCTATTTGTATATATTGCAACCCTTTCCATTTTTTCTAAGTATCTTACCAGTGTGCAGAAGGGTCAGTCAGTGCAGCCTTGAGCCAGCTGCAGATTCTCCATCTGTATTTGGAAATCATGTAACTGCTGTGTCTCTACATAATTAGTGCAACACTGTGCCAGACTAATAGGACTAAACAGCTTCCAGATTATATCTGTCTGGCTCAGAGAGATGGAGACATCAGAAATTTAAGCATGTACCCTGCTGGACTGAGAAATATGCCTGTGATACCAAACACTTTTTTTTTTTTTTTAACTGTTTGGGTTTTTTTTGTTTTGTTTTGTTTTGGTTTTGTTTGTTTGTTTGTTTTGTTGTTGTTTTGTTTTGTTTGCTTGGTTTTTTTTGTCGGTTTTTGTTTGTTGTTTTTTTGGTTTGGTTGGTTGGTTTTTTGTTTTTGTTTTTTCCTTTTCCTTTTTTTTTTTTTTCCTTTTGAGTGTGGTGTAAAAGAACTAAATGAAACCAGTCATTAGTTTGAGGAGGTCTACTTTGTCTGTAACTAGTCATGGCCCAGCACTGAAGTCCTAGGCTCACTCCGTAGAGTAGATCTGAATTTTTCTACTGGGTTCTTTTCTGCTGTATTTTGTGCAGGCAGTCTTGGTTGTTATGCAGCATTGAAATCTGATTAAAACTCAATAATAAACTGTAATAAACAGGAAACCAAAGAAAATAAACCAAAAGTATCCTTGTTAGTTTCTGAGGGATTTTGAAGGGCCAGTTGTTCTGCACCAGAGTGGGAAATGCTGCAGTTTGTCTTAATACATAGCAATATAAAAAACAATCAGTCTCCAAAAGTGTCTGGTTTCCACTAGAAGAAGAAAAATAAAATGATGTAACTGTTGTGGGTTTGTTTAATACTGGGATTTTTTTATTTTTACAAAACCTGGATATTTTCAGGCAAGGCTTTCTGCCTTCAGCCACCTATAATAATCAAAAGAATATGTTTAACGTATCTCCATGTATTTGTTACTATTTATGGTAGAAGCCCAAGAGGAGCCTTGCCTCCTGACTTTTCCCATGAAAGAGAAGCTGATGACCAAAAAACCCCCAAATCTCATACTCCTTTGAAGAGTTCCTTGGACAGTTCTGAAACTTTGTCTATAAGAAACATTTCTAAAATGGTGAACCAGCAAATTCTGCTGAAAAGACTAGTTTAGTGGATTTTTGCTATCATTTTATTTTTCTGCTGAAGTCAGTGGCAGTGTTTACATAAGTGGAATCAAGGTTTCACTACAACTGTGATGGTAATATTGTGTCTTTAGTTTCGCTGTGTGTAAACTTTTTATGAAAATATCGTTGTGATGTACCTAATTTTCTTCTCTCATCATTAGCCTGTGTAGGGAAGCAACCCATAAGCACTGTGGACTGTGATACAGCAGGTTAACAAAGCCATTTGCATTTTAGACTAATAAAGTATTCAAAAAAAAGTTGCAATCCTGACAGTGCCTGCATAATTTTGTTTAATTATGATAAAACATTAGGTCCTGCACACCCTGCTTATGCACACTTTTGGTGGTGGTTTATGGAGCATAGGCAGCCATGTATACTGTTAAGAAGCCAAATAAGTGGACTCCAAGGTGACATCTGCATTAGCCTCTTTGGAACTGAAGGATTTGCTGTTTCTGAGGAATCACTGATGAGAAGTTCATGTTTTCTGTGATAAATAGCAGTAGAGCCCTAGTACTGTAGTTCTGTGCTCAGGTGACAAATGACGCTAGAAACTCCCGTGCCCAGAACAACCATCCAAATCCTTGGGAAAGCCTCAGCTCCCAGTGCTGCCAAGGAAAATCTTTGGTTATATGGTCTAAAGCATCCAGATGATAGAGGCTTCCTGTCAAGAGGGATGGGCTTTGTCTCAGGTGACTTCAGATTCCTGGAGGTCAAACGTCTACTCTAAAATATGTGGTTCCTTGAATATTACTCTTGTCAGTAGTGCTGCTTTAAAGCAGTTCCTGTTCTGGCTGTTCATTCCTGCTCCCAAGTTTCTCCTTTTGATGGATGAATACTGCACTTCAGGTGGTTGTGCATTGAAATGATGAACCTAATTTGAGAGTGAGGGAAACCAACCATATAGAACAAGCTTTGTATTTCTTTTTTCCTCACACTTTTTCAGTTGTTCAGCTGGACTAGTTCTGTTATCTCCTTCACAGAATGTTGTCTTAAAAAGCTGGGCCAACATCTCTGAGGAACAGTGAAGTCTGGGGAGAAGGGAGAGGGAATGGGAATATTGTGTGCTGCCAGTGCCAAACTGTAAACAGATGTGTAGGATATGGATCTCACAGCATGGGAGGAATCACATTCCAGAGGTGCCTGCCTCTATCTGTTGGCCATATACACAAATTAAACAACTAACTTAGATGAAGGAGGCTATTCAGTTGCCAAAACATGGGTGCCTACTCCCCACTGTGTGCTTTAGGGTATTGGCCTCTGGCTGACACTCTGGAGGAGTACATCCTGTGTCATAGCTGCCAGGCCTATGCAGGTATTTTATCTCTGCGAAGACAACTAAAATTACACTAAATATGTGTGTTTGGGCACCTGAATTGCTAAAGAAGTTAAATTTTAGACTGTTTCAGCTAACTTTAGTTAACTAAGTGTGTGTAGAGCTCTTGACAGTGTACGCATAAAAAGACCAGCCTTGTGGACCTCCTTTCCCAGCCTGTATCATGTAGTCTTGTGCAGTGAACAGGGAGGTTAATTAGCTCCTTCTTCTAGTGAATGATGGGGAGCAGAATAAAAAAAAAAAAAAACCCAAACGTGAAACCAGTGTAACCAGGAGTAACTGATAACTACCCTCCTATTTTTTGTTCTAGTGACTGGAAAGAAAGGAAAATGGCTTCAATTATCCTTGAATTAAGTTACTTTTTAGCTGGCTGTTGAATGAAATAAAGGCACAGCTTCCAAGGAAGGCATAAACTCTAAAGGACAGTGCTGAGGAGCTCTTACGACCATGTGACTCTCCCCTCTTTGCTACACTTCATTCGGACATAACCTGTGGTCTTATGAGCATGCATCTGTGGCTTTCAGCAGCATCCCCCAGAAAGAGCAGTTAATGTACTTATGCACCTGAGAAGCAATTTGTTGCTGCCCTGAACTAGCACTAAAGAATCTTATGTTACTGGCCAGTAGGCTTGAAGGCTTCACTTGCTCCCATTCTTGACGGTCTACCAGATCTGTAAAGGGAGGGGACATCTTTTGTTTGGTGCCTACATAAGCCACAGGAGGAAAATGGTGAGCAGAGGAGTTACTCATTCCCTTGAAAGAGCTTGTGGTCCAAGCTGTAGTCTCAACCAGTGCACATACAATTTAATTCATTTGTAAAAGGTCATTTTTACTAATGAACTTTCTCAGTGATTCCCCTCTTTCTTTACAGTGTATCACAGAAGGACTGTGAGACTAATATCCTTGTGCATGGCATGAAATATGGGACCTGCTTTAATTGTAATGTGTTGTTTGCTGACCATTAAATAAAGATGAAATAAATTGTCCCATTTCCTGTCTCCGAGGCTGGTTGTTTGAGCATATTACTCATCTGGGGAGAGTGCATTATATTGCCAAGGCTGAGAGCACACACATTTATCATTAGTAACAGCACAGGGATGAGTTGTTCTCCTGTAGCCTTGTCTTTTGTTTGTGAGATTAACTTGTTTTCAACATTGCAAATTCAGTGTTACGGAACAATTCTATACTCAGTCATTTAAGAGCTGAATATGGTTTTCCCTCATGTAGAATGCAAGTTCCTATCTTGAGCAGTATGCTTTTGAGATTTTACAGTTGTTATTTACTACTAGAATGGTGTAGCAGGCTTAAATGCAGGGAAGGCAAGGCCTTTTCACTATACAAATAGGTGCATGCTCTCTTTGCCCTCTTCCATTGGATCTATTATGTTTGTCAGTGAGAATATGTCCTCTACAGAGTTTATGGACTCAGGCACTTTTAATCCAAAATCTGACAATGCCTTAAACCCTAAATCCAAGTCCTTTGGTGTGTAGATGTGTAGAGTCTTCTTAACCCCCTGTGATTTTTGCCCTCACTTCAAGGTCAACTCTCTTCATTTGAATATCAAATATGAATCTAAATGCATTGTAGTGTTAAAGCTTTGGCTTATGAAAGTGACAGGTTTTTTGCCTGCAATGACAGAGTAGAGAGGTGGGATGAAGGAATGAGCCCGAATAGGAGTGATCATTTATTCTGACCTCTCTAATATGGTGGCATGATGTAGGCTTAGCTTTGTTTAGTACTTGAAGAGATTCCATGGAGACTTCTTAAAAGTGACGTGTGAGCAGGTGCATGTGAAAAGGAGGAAGGAGGTCTTCACTACTGTCTCTAGGCATTTGGGGCAGGAACTTGGAACCTAACATGCAGCTGGAGCTCCTACAGAAGCCAGGCTCCAAAAACATTAGTGGGTTTGATCCATGTTCCATTACCAGCCATGCTGCAGCAAATCTGTGGCAGTGGGAGATCATTTTAAGTTTCATATCTCTGAAGAGGCCCCTGGGGAACACGTTGCCTTTCCTTCAGCTCCTGCAAAGAAGAGGCCTTATAGCTTCTAGACATGCCTGTCTGCTATGGGTTCCATGCCTCTGAAAATCAAATATTAACAGGGAAGCAACTTACCAGTGCTCCCAGGGCATTGCCCAGCACCTCCTGGTTTCTCTGTGAAGGAGGAGAGAGCAGTTCCTTTGAGGCAGGGATGCTTTTATTCACAGTCTCACGGAGAACAGCGCAAACTGCTGGTGACACAGGCAAGGAAACTCATCTTCAAAGTCAGGAGGGAGCACAGTAGCTGCCTTGTGTCTGAACACCTTCCCACCAGTTATCACACCACCAGACAACAAGTATTACATTTATTTCCCTAGAACAAAGGATACAGATTCTTACTCCTTATGGGAAAAAGGTTGAAGGCAGCTCCAGGGCACTGTGTGAAAGGAAATAAAAAATCAATTGTAAATTATTACAACCCAATGTGTGTGTGTGTGTGGTGCGGATTTGTAAGCAGCTTCTTGTCTTTTATTACCGTGCTAAGTCAACGAGGTAGTTGATTTATCAAGGTGGAATCTGCGTTGCTTACAACACCCAAATTTGCTTTCATTGGAAGGTCAGTTTTCTGATCAAATGATTTTGCTGTTGTTATTTAGCCTTTATGCAAATGAGCCCCCAAAGTGCTAGTTCCTGCTCAAGAAGTCCTGTCTGAATGAAAGTGGAGTACTTGTGTAACTCTCCTTCTCAAGGTGAACACAAATAAATGTAAAAATCCTGAGAAAACTAGGGCCCCCAAACCTCAATATAGCCACAGCGATAATTGATAATACTTAATGTTCTGACAGACTTTTATCCTTGTTGAAAGACAGCACTAAGACAAACACATGCATAAACAGCAAAGATGAAGTTGGACTAAGATATACAACAAAAGCTTAGTTCAAAATTAGGTGATGGGTAATTCCAAGCATAAAAAGAACATAGTTTTAAAATATTTTAACTCAGCTACATTATCAATATTTTTCATATGCTGTCTATACTATCTTATTGCAGTTTCTGTTTTTGTCAATTCCTGATTCTCCATAACACTGTGTAACAGCTTCAGCAGACACTCACACATTCACAAGGAAGATTGCCTCAGCAATTCCACCTGCATGGGTAGAAGAAGAGAGAAGGCAATGTGTGGGCAGCAATGGGAATCTCTTTGTAGTCAAGTAGATAAAAGAAAGATTACATGGAAGCTGTTGCATTGCTTGGTTATTATGTTGAAATGTAATATTGGTATAACATAGTGTAATATTGGATGGATGGTAGACAAGTGTGAAGAGGGCATGGTCTGGGTGATTGATGTCTGAAGTAGAGACAGCTCAACAGCTCAGCTGTACCACAGATGTAGCCCAGAAGGTGCTGAGCCTAAAGAAGTGTTAAGGCCTCCTGAGGGTCTATTCAGAACTTTACAGAGGATATCACAACCAGTGGTCAAGGTAACAGATCCAAAGGCCTGTGGGGAAAGGGTACCAGAAAGTTTTCTGGAGCCAAGAGGGAGATAGATTAAATTCATCAAGAGCTGGGTACATTGTTTTTTCATTAAGAGTGGTTGACTGTTGGTCCCGGTAGCATACTTACAATGCAGAGGCTGGGATGGCTCAGTTCAGATTTTGCCTGGGAGCAAGACTCCAGGGCATACCAGACCCTCACTTAAACTGTGGTTTCCACAGGTTGTGGTTATTGTGTGTTATACTGGGTCTGTTTCCCCTCCTTCCCTAAAAAGGGATACTAGAAAAAAAGAAAAAGAAAAAGTAGAGTTCAATAAAAATAGCATTTGCTAAAATTTACTGAATAGTTTTAACACAAGTGCTAAGTAGGTAGGACTCTTCAGCCTGGAAAAGAGGTTACTGAAAAGGTGATGAGAAAGACTTATAAAATAGGGCATTATAAGGAAAAGTGAATAGGAGACTTTCCTATTCATTAGAAAAGCTGAAGGACATCAAAGAGTACTAGCAGGCGGTGAGCTCAAAACAAACAAAAGGAGGTGTTTCTTCACACTGACAGTGAGCAGTGTGCATAGCAATTTCTGAAAACGCTGAACTGTCCCTTTCATAAGAGTAATTCATGGCAGAAAAATTCCCCCAAGGGCTGTTGAGTATAAGGACATTGCCTCTGGCTTGAAAAGTCCTTGAGCTGCTAAGCCTGCAAGCCTGAAGGAATGATCTGGAGAAGTGTCTGAAACATACCTGCTCTGTTCTTCAGATGGCCAGATAGAGAACTAGAGTGATCTTTGATCTGACCCAGTAAATCTGAAATTGTGGTCTTAAAGTACAGGAAGAGTTTCTGTCCTGCTGCATCTGTTTCAAAGACCTATCTGTAGGAGGGTCAGCTTAAAACCTTTACAAAGATCTTCCTATTCTTCCCAAATGCACATTGCTGCTTGCAGATTTAACAACAAGGGTGCACACTGCTGTGGCTGTGGCCTGGGAGTCTGATGAGCAGAAAGGAACAAAATCCTTTGATTGAAGTATGTTTGTTTTTGGTTTTTTTTTTTCCTCCCAATCACAAAAACACAGCCATACACTGATGAAATAAGCGCACTGGGTTTAATTGTATGTCTGTGCTAGGGAAAGCCATGGAAGGGTAAAGACAGCGTGAGCTACCATGGGGAATTCTTGGGCCCTGTGTTTTCCAGAGTGCATTGCAAGGCCTGCCAGCCCCTGATATGAAGATAGCTCCTTCAGAGCTGCTCTAATTTATGCTTATCTTTCTACAGGCTTTGAAAAACAAGTAACAGGAGAGCAGCACACTCCAGTTATGTCCTTGATACATTCCTTATCCTGAGGGCCATAAGTGTGACAGCCTTTATCCTCTTAGCTCTTTGTGTCTGCTTCTTGAAGAGACATAGCAAAAGGGAGAGAGGGAGGAAGGCAGGGGGGTCCTGCATAGGTAGTAGAAGGGTGATTTCTGTTGGTTTTAAATACCTTTGGGATTTCTCTTTCTTCTTGGATTTTCCTTTTGTGTTGGATTTTCCTATTTATAAAAATTCAGTCTGTTACTAGTGAGCAAACCTCACTTTAGTTTGTCAGAGTAGGATGAAATAGAGAATCAAACTTGCTAGACAGTTGCGGGCAGATTGGACAACAGTCCAGAGATTTCCAGAGCTGCTTTGTCTCTGTCACTTGGAATTCCTCCACCCTCATCGTAATCAATTCACCCTCTACATCCCACATCCACTTTTGTATTTCACATCAGCAAAATGAACAAGACATTCCATTCTTGCAAAAATAAAGTATCAACTAGCAATGGACTGAAGTGTGATTTCCCTCCTCCCCACCTTCTCCCTCACTCTCAGAAATATTTATGCTTTCATTCCTCCACAGTCTGCCAGGAGCAGGCACTGAGGCATTTGCCTTTAAATGATGAGTCTGCTGCTGGGGAGGGCAAGAGGGTGGTCTCCTGAGCATGGCTGGGAGTTATTAGTCCAGGTTAATTACTAGGGGGATTTATATGGTGACCATCTATCAAGGTTTAGCCACATCAGATTCTGCTGTTATAAACTGGCCTGTGCCCAAACTGCATAAACTGACTTTCATCTTAATATTATTACTGTGATTTGCTAGCTGAATGTATAGCTCAAACATGTTCTGAAAATAGGAAACTCAGTCAAAAAAACATTACATATCCCAGAACTGTGAGAGTCAATCTGCATATCAGATGGAATAAACTATGACGAGTGATAAATTCAAACAATTTGGCATTGATGGGAAAAGATCTAGCAATGGATTATAACATGTTGCCTTTGCTTAGGTTTACTGAATCATGCCAAGGAAATTGCAGTGAAAGATACTGTGCTTGAGCCAGATTTGCTAGTGGGATTCAGGTAATGCACTAATCAAATGCAGGCATGTGTAATTTGTATTTCCTTCATCAAACCAGAAGTTCTTTTAAGTACTTGTGAACAACCGAGTATTGCTTCCTGCTGGGACTGACTTCTTGAGAAGGTCATGTTTGTCAAATAAACGTGATCAGGTGATCCATGGTAATAAATAGTGTTTTTAACATCTCCATAGGGGATACAAAAGAACCAGAGGCAAAGAGCACTTGCAAAAAAGAAAATCTTTAGAAAAAAATCAGTTGGTGCCCACGCCAAAGTTACAAACTGAACTCATCCTCCCCTGGCATTTTCCTCATCTCCCAGTTCACAACAAGAAGCAGCTCCCAGTTGTTACTCTTGGGTCCTCTGGAAAGGATCTTATTCGCCCTAGAAGAGGGGTAGAGTGACAGTGGATTGGCTCTAAAGCCATCCCAGCTTCATAGGGATGAGTTGGAGAAAGGTGTGTGAGGTGTGGGCAGGGCTTTCCTCCTTATTTCTTTACGTACCTGCCCAGGTACTGTGGCATTGAATGCCTGCCCTAACTGAGGCCACCACAAAAGGGACCCTGGATCAACTGGGATTGCAGGTGGGCTTCAGCCCTCTGGTCATGCAGTCATTGAACTGAGTGCAGGCTTTGGCTTAGGAAAGGCCTCTGGAGTCTGAAATTATATAACATTAATTTAATGATAACCAAGAGCTCTTTATGAAACTCAGTGATCTGCAGGTAAACAATTAGAGTGGCTAAATGTATTTTAAGAAAAAATCTGAAGAAAATCCCTCAGACTATAAAAACTCACTGTTTACTTTGTAAAACCACAGTGTTTAAACAGGTTGTAGCATTTTTGTGGCCACAAGATGCAGAGAGCACAACAGTGGGGCGGTAGAAAAGTCAGCACCTGTGAGCTGCGGCACGGATTGCTCCCTGCCATCCCTACATCCCAGCAGCCTGCCCAGGCAAGGAGATCACACCTGCTTCATTTGGGCTGCCCAGCAATTGATGAGCCCCAATTGACAGCCCACGCTCCAATGGCTCCACGTTTGTCCCTGCCAGCAGCACAGAGCAAAAAGCTGCTAAACGCCAGCGTGGTTCAGTCGGGTTTTGCTATTAACATTCCTCCGCTGTGTGCAAAGAGGGGAGGGGAAAGCCCAGGCATCACTTCCATGGCAGTACAGCAGCACGTAGTGGCCCAGACATTGCCTGCTGCTCGTAGGGAAGGAGAGCAAAAGCAAGAGTAGGAAACTGGATGGAAGGAAAAAGCAGGACAGAGGGAATGTGAGGGAGATACAGTTCGCTGCCAGCTTGTAGGTGTTTTTTAACACCGTGTTCCCCACCTCCAACCACCCCAGGGATACAGTCACTTATAAGGATGATACATTGTACCACATGCTGGTGAGCAGCCTGGGGAAGAACTCAGCTGGAAGGACCAAAGGGTTTTGGAACAGCCCTATGTGGGGCACCACAGGGTGCCTGGAGAGGCACATGCATGGCATCAGCAGGACTCCCTCCCTCTGATGCTGATTCTCCCTTCTCTACTCTTTCTTTCAGAGGGAAACAAAAGCTAAGATGTTAAAATGTTGCAAAAAAGAGTCAAAAGCTATTTTGTGTTGTTTCTTTGTGTTTTACTGGAGATCGTGAAATGTTATAGGGAGAAGGAACTGGGACTGGGAACTTGGAGGAAGGTGGGTAATTTAGGGACCCATCTACTCAGGACTTTCCCGTTTGTCACTTCTTATGAAAATTTCATCTTCCATGATGAAAAATCTGATTATGGCCATAGCATGGCAGTGAAGTGAGGCTGAGTTTGGGTAAGTGTGTTGTGCAGAGGTGAACTGCAGTGTTTCTCTTTAGAAAATTTAGAAACCCTCTGTTTTGGCTTTACATGGGCAGGTTTTGGTAACAGGGGGACTACAGGGGTGACTTCTGCAAGAAGTTGCCAGAAGCTTCTTTCATGTTGGGCAGAGCCAGTGCCAGGCAGCTCCAAGACAGATGTGCCACTAGCCCACTATAACCTCTTCTCCATAAGGAAAAAGAGGTGGATATGTGTGTGGTTTTCAGGAAAAACATAATTCCTTCAGTGACAGCAGCTCTCCTATGGATGGAGATGAGGGTTTATAGCATATGAGCACTATACAGTAAGGTCAAAGGTTGTAGATATGATGGTAGCTATAAATTTTATGAGTGAATCTTTCCCATCACCCTCCAGTTTTATAGTGGAAGGATCAGTACTTCTGGTCTTGTTGGAGCTATGCAGAGTGAGCTCTGTGCAAGACTGACATTCCCAAGTGGGCCATAATCTGCTCTCACATAAATATATGGCATACAGCTGTCACAAAAGCTTTAACGGATTCAGGACAGAAAAAAGAGAGGATAAAGATATGTGACAATTAAAATATTTAATATTCAAATGAGCCTAATGTCCTGTGGAGCTGACCCAGAGTGTTTTCTTGTTAGGAAAAGTAAAGCCAACCAACTAGATGCTTTTCTTTCAACAAACTAAGTGACCTGTGTAGCTGAACTGATGCTCTGTGATGCCCTATGACTGCATGCTGAAGGTGAATCAGGCACTGTGTAGACTGTCATTGTAACGCAAAACTTCAGGCATTGCTTCAGAGCACAAACCTTTTCAGCTTCCTTGAACCAATGAACTGACTCCCTCATCCTGCTTTGCTCTGTGATGCCCAGTAAAGTACAACTTGCTTTTTGTGAAATATGTAAAAACCTCTGGTGGGTAAGAAGCACACACCTCCAATTTATTGCTCAGCTGTTAAAATATTTAAAACCAATAACAAAGAAGCTTAAGGAACTATTCTAAAGACAAATGATCAAGAATACATTTGTCTCAGAGGTTTTGCCAGTTTGCAGCTGGTAATTTTGGTGTCTGTGGTTTTAGGCAGAACAAATGTGGATGCTACCTTGGTTAACATAGAATACAGTACTAATATAATACCAATTACAGATAAACATCTTAATTAAAAACTGAGGAAAGCATGCTTAGATATTTTCTAGAAAGTAGGATTGGAATGTAATCTGAGTCTTTACAAATGCAATGGGGAATAAGAGCTAACCTTGATGTTCTGAGAAATTTATTTTGAAACAGCATTTATTTTGAAACAGCAAAGCTTTTCTGCACAGGAATAGTTCTGTTTTCAGAAAAACTGCCTTCAATGTTGACAAAAGAAATCAGTGTTTGTACTCAAACACAAGACATCTGACTCTTTTGTATGTCTTGAAATGAAGAGCCTGTTTTCCAGAAAAGGCTAATAAGCTGGTCTGTATAATTATTGAAATTTAGCAAATGCTTTACACAATAAGACTGTTGTGGTCACGCAGTCGTCTTGTTTTTGCTTACTTCTCACAGATGCCTGTTACTCAGAGACAGCTGAATTTAGGCACAATATAGGCAGAGTTTTTAAGTTCCTTGCTGCTCTAGGGTTAGGTGGGTAAAAGCAGGAGCAGCCTAATGAAGTTCTACTGAAGGCAGTCCAGCTCAAACAGCAGTCAGGTACAGTATTTGGCCAGATGTTTCCTAAGTGTCACTGGCCACCTCCTCAGGTGCTGCAATCAATGAGGCTTCATCTAGTTCCATGGCCTTTGTTGATTTTTTTCTGGGTTATTCAGGTGCTGCTTTTCTGCCACTTTCTACAGTGACTTTTTATGCTTCAGAAGGCTCTGAATCAAACCTCTAAGTAGCATGTCAGATGAAAACTACAATGAATTTAGGAGCAGCTACCCAGGAAGCTAACTTAGCAATAAGAACTTGATAATAAGGTGCTCAATGAGAAAGGGAACTGAAATATGAGAGTAGTACCAGGACAACAGCAGAGCTCAAAGGAAATGTTCCAAGGCTCTCAGATGTCCCAGCTGATTTTTGAAGCTGAAAAGATATCAGATAGTCAGCGCTAGCTGCACACTGGAGACTAGTGTGAAACATGCTGCAAAGTCTGTCTTCCAGCTGACAAAACAGCCAAGCTATTACAAGGCAATCTGGCTGGCATTATATCTTTTAATATATTTCTAGACTTTAGGTTCTGAAATCTCCAGAGAATCATGAGCCTCCAAGGTCATCAGGGTTTTGACCTTTCTTTTATTGCCATAGCAACCAAAGCTGTCTTTAGTGTTTAAATTAGTTAATCAATTGCAGTCCTTGATTTATGCTCATTGGCAGCAGCCATCCTTGAAAGCTATTTCTTGACTAATATGTGCTTTTATCACAGGAGGATATTCCCACACCCTGGTTGAGCAAGCCCCTTTGATCAAGGAATTCACTTAATCATCTGAATTCAGTATCTCATCTGGGGCCAACCAATATGAATTACTATTATAGTTTTGTTGTGGAATTTTTTTGTTTGTTTTTGTTTGGTTGGGTTTTTTTTGTTTTGTTTTGGTTGGTTTTGGTTTTTTGTTGTTTGTTTTGTTTTGTTTTGTTTTTTTCTCCATAGAATCATTTTGATTCTTGTTTACATTCCTTTAGAAGGACATGGGGTGTCAGTTGGAAAAAATCAAGGCCTCTAATTGCTTCCATAAAAAAGAAGAGTGCTCCACCTTTGAACTGTGTGTAAATTAAATTACAATGCACAAATAAGTTAGTCACTTCAAAGAACTCTTTTGAATGAGGTCAAAATATGAGCCATTTCCTGTTTAACTGGCATATCCTGATAATCCCTGATTCTTCTGAGATATAGCATGGAATAGAAGATTAAAGGCAAGGTCATCAACTGAAATGTACTGAGACCCAGGACTATGCATTGTTTTACTGTGTGGGGGGCATTAGTCCAACCCTTTGCAACTCACTTACCTAGACTGTAAAATGAAGCTAATATCTATCTTGCTCACATGGAATCAGAAAGTTTAAGTGGTTTCCCAGTTTGAAGTGGTACCTTCTATATTTCTTTTGCTGTTAAACAGATGTATCTGCAGAGGTACAGAGGCTCAGTTCTGTCTGTGCTCCAAGCTGGCTTAAGAGAGTCAGAGGCTCACATGGATGAGAATGGGACCTCTGGAGGTCTTTAGCCCAAGCCCCTGCTCAAAAAAGTTCCTGTAAGTGTGTCCAGATGTGTTTTAAATACCTTCAAGAATAGAGATCCCACAACCTTGTGAGAAGCCTGTAGCTTGAGTTGACACTGCCTCAACTCCACAGAGATGTTTTTCTGAGAAGGGCACTCTCCCAGAAACACTTCTTTGTACAGTAACATATTTTAATAGTTTTGCACTTCTACCTGCTTTGTCTCCTTGGACAATTGGTGAAGTCAGGCTGTGGCTGTCTTGTGACTGGGCACATCCTAAGAAATTAACAATGCATGCAGTCTATGGAAGCTCTGTATCAAAAGTAGTTTCCAAATACTGGTCAAACTCTGATCTTTGAGTAGGGTTTTCTTTCTCTTCTAGTCATTGGTAGCAACTTTAAGAATGACAAGCATGGAGAAAGCTGGGAATTTCTTGATGAACTACTAGAAAACAAAGATATTATCTTCTCTGTTTTGGGATGTGTGCACAGCTAGAGTCCTGGATATCAAAACCAATTATATTTGATTGAAAGAGCATAAACGTGCTTCTTGTAATACCTATCCATACATATTATTCATTGGTCTTCTGAAAAGGGCATAGGCTCTGCATTACCAAAGCCCACATTGCTGCAATGATAAAGTGTTCTATACCTTAGTTTTCACTAATGCAAAGTGAAGCATGCTGTTTGCAGAGCAAAAAATAATCCCTTCAGTCCAACCATGATGATTCTTTTAGTTGCCTTTAACTGATGGCCCCTGGGGACACATTTGTCTGGGCTGGTTTCTGGCAACATGACCTCATCATTATACTAAACCCGTGTTCTTCCTGTCTTTACACAAATAGTCTTGCAATCCAAATGAGCATGCTCTATGTTATTTTAAAGAGTGGCTGGTACCAAAGCAAATCATTTTTCTTTTGATTAGCATTTACAAAGGATAACCTTTGTGAACTTTTCACAGATCCTGCTGTTGCTGCTGCAGACTGCATCCGGTTGAGTTTTAGTCTTTTGGTGATTCTTGGCCTCAAAATGTTGTTGTTCCTGGGACCTTTAGAAAGTTGTGACATGATGGCTGGTGAGGACAATGCCTTTTTCTGATGTCCACTCTCTGTGTGATAGGATTTACATTCTACATCATCTATTTACTGCCAAGGTAGCTGCTGTTGAGGAAAAAGTGAAACGAAACAAGGGGCATATTTGCAACATGCAATGGCAGTGCATCTCTGAAAAAGACATGGGACTGAGTGCCAGCTCAGAAAGTCAATAAAATCAGAAATATTTCCCTGTAAAACTGAGAGGGCTTTAATTTTATGTGTTGATGCAACTTTGATCAAAAAGTTGAGGCTTTGCCTCATATATCAGGAGTTATCAAGTTAGCTGACAAGCACCGTATTTGGTGCTCTGTTTGCACTCTGGACCAACACTCTCCATTTGCAGAGGGATTAATTAGTTATGGTGCTCACAGAAAGAATTTCAGTAGTAACTGAAGTAATTTATTGCTTAATGTAAAATAAATGAAGTGGCAGAGGGTATGGAGATTAGGGTGCAGCATGCTATTTTGTAATATTTAAGCTGATTGCAGGTCACTTTGGCACCAGTCCTGAGCCTTTTAATCTGATCTCATTTTCTGATGTGACTCTGTGGCCAAGGGACCCAGGCCCTTTGTGAAACTGGAGAAACAAGGCAAATGGTACTGGTAACTGTGCTGACCACTGCATGGTCATCGGCTGGCAGCGATCCTCACTGTTGTGATCCGCACTGGGGGCAGTGGTGGTGCAGTTTTAGTTGGAGTCGAGATTTCTCAGGGCTGCCGGACACTGTTTGAAAACTAACTATAAAAACAAGAGGCTGTGGTGGTTTCTCCATAAAGAAGAGGCTAAAGCAAAATATTTAAGAAGATAAGGTTGTGGCACCTCAGAGGAGGTTTGTGTTGGACTTTCAAACTCTTTCTTGGTGTTTTGGTCTGACCTTGATGCATGTCCGTTGGGGCAACACCAGAGCACGACTAGTGTGTGTGTGGTAATATATTTGGACTTTGGTTGTATAGGAAACCTTTTAAATCTTTAGGCAGCAGCATTCCTTATGAAAGTGAAAGTTGTGTGTGAAAGTTGCCTAGCAAGGAAAGCAGGGCTAGGGCAACCTTAGGAGTTAAAGGTAGGCTTTAGAGTTTTCTCATTTCCAATAAGTGGTAGCAAAGCCATAGGATGTTATCTGAAGAGTCAAACTGAGGAAAAGTCACTGAATGAAGGGATCTGTGTTAGCAAGCACATGCAAACTGCATAAAGCAGGGTTTGCCTTTGATGTCCATGTTATCTGTTAATTTTGTGGAGATAAGGAGCAGTTGTCTTACATTGATTTCAAGATGTACTCTCTCATTCTCCACCCAACTTTACTCTCTTTTTTTTTCCTTTTCTTTTCTTTTTTTTCCCCCCCCTGCACTTTGCCAATTCCTAGCTTTCTCTGCTTTCCCTAGTTGTTCTTTATTTAAAAAAATAACTGCAGAAACTTCCTATTTCTGTCTTACCATCTGCTCTAGCTCTGCAGTGGCTTTCATGCAAGATCACTGCCACTGGAATGGTATACCATTTAAGGCCCATAAATTTTCCAGAAGCAGCTGTTTCAACAGTTGTTTTTGCTTGAAAATGCAATTTCAGAATCAATTGGGATGATAGTTGTTTGGACCTGGGATAGTTAAAAGTAAAGCACAATTAGACCACTATGTTTTTTGGCTTTGTGGGTTTTTTTTGTTTGGTTGGTTTGGGTTTTTTGTTTGTTTCTTTTTAAAGAGAGGAATCTAATCCTTATAGCTCTTTTAATTATAGCTCTCTTTTAATTTTAAGTATCAGAATTTTATCATATTGTTTTCTCCTTTCCTTTTTTACACAGTTTTTCTGCTTTCCTGTACAGACTAGCTTCACTTCCCTTCCTGACACAGTATTCATCACTGTATATCCAAGTGTCTTCCTCCATGTGACTTATCATTGTCATGTATTTTTTCATCCTCTCCCTAAGAGCAATGGGATGTTCAGTGACATCATTTTGCAAGTAGTAGGAAGAGGTTCTGTTAGGGTTGTGGTTCCTTTCCCCACCACCCCGCCCCGCCCTGATCCTAATTTTTCATTGTTTCTTCCTTCTTTTCTACTTAGTGCATGGGGACTTTCATTTTTCTCTTTCAATTTGCTCAATACCCTTCAACATCTTTTGGCATTCTTCATGCATCTCCACATCACAAATAAACCAGGATTTGAGATGATTAATCATGGCATAGCAGTTTATTTTCTCTGAGGTATACATAGCTGAGTGAGATTTAATGGGCTTCAAAGTACAGACTCGGAGGAACAGCAGGACATTTCAATTATCTTTTTGGAGAGCCAAAGGAATTGTTAGGAAAGCAATAATAATGATACAGATAGATATTACAGTGAAGGGAGAGGATTTACTTGTAAAAGGCATTAGCAGGGGACTCCCCTGCTGTCTGACACCTGACAACACGGGTTACTGCTAACAGCCTGGTTTTAAGACTTGCTCTAGCCATGCTGTTCTCTTAATCCAGCAAGTGAATGCTCATAACACGTTGACTTTTCCAAATTAGCTAAAGATGGTGTTTCCTGTTGATTAATGAAAGCCCAGCAGCCAGTCAACCAGATGATGACAAAATTAGACTTGTAAAGCACTTGCTCCAGTTTGTGCAAGCCTCTGCACCAGGCAGCATCCCTCCTATCCCTTCCCCCAGCTGACTAGTTGCCATGTTGAAAAGCATGACTTTTAGTCATCCTTAAAGTATTTGGGACTCTGCCCTGAGACTGCTGAAGATGTTTTCAAGATGAGGATCACCAAGGGGGATAATGAGAGCTCAAGCCAGGTGTTGCCCTCATTGCCAGGGACATTGCAACCGTCTGTCCCCTGGGAAAGCTAAACTACTCCCTGGGGGGCTGGTTTCTGTTCTACTTGTGGAAGCTGTTTTATTAAGTATGAAGAACTTAAATAGTTGCACTAGGATGGAAAAATAGAGAGTTCTCTTTCCCAAACAAACTACAGGCTCTCTCACTCTGTCTCACTGAACACTTATTTCTTCCATGCAAAGAGAAGGAGGTCCAAGTTCTGGAACTCTTCTGGGCTGCTCTTGACACTGAGCAGGAGAGGTCAGGAGGGACCAAAATCTACTGCTGAGGTGCCCTGGGTGAATGTGTGACCTGACGGGCTATGGGCCCTGCCTTGTGCAAATGTGCCAAAAAAAAATAGCTTTTCATGGCCTTTGCTGTTGTTCAAAATGCAGACACAGAAATAATTCTGGGATTTTTTGTGTCATTGACAAGTACTAAAAATCAAAAGCCAAAAAATCCTTACCAATTTTTTTTGCTTTATCCAATTTATTATATTTTTAAAAGTCAATGCTGATTTCATTTTCAATTCAGGGGCCAATTATGACATAACCCTGCTAGAAATAATATGACAAGCAGCCTTCGTTTTATAGCTTAATGCTGTTAAGCAACACTATCATCTGCTTTTTCGTTTTGTAACATTGTTTAGTACTAATGATTCATGTAGATAATGTATACACTGTGTAACAGAAAAGAAATATCATGAGGTTTGCCAGAAAAAAAGGTAATACAATATTTTAGAACTTTGCTTCACAGGGAAAGGAAACTGTAATTGTTTCCAGAATGCATTTGCCTGACGGCATTTAAGCTTCACGGTCTGTGGGACTGAACTCCTGCTCTCCTCTGCCCTCCCACAACAGGCTGAATTCAGCCCCCAGGAAGGTGTGCAGCACAACCCTGTGTCTCCAGCTCAGCCCTGGAGCTGCTGACCAGGGATGGGCTTTGAGGTTATAGGTGAGTGGTGGCAGCTCCCTAGGTTTCTCTCGGCAGCAAAAATGCCTTGTATCCCTGCAGCGGTTCACGCAGAGCTGTGAGTGTCAGAAATTTGGGATTACCTCTTCATGGCTTTCTTTCACTCCAGCCTCATCTCTTTCTCTTGCTACTCTGAGTACTAGAAGCTCTTGGAGTTTGGTGGATTCAACTGAACACAAGAATACACTCTGTCAAATACCTTGGTGGTGAACTGCTGAGTTTCTAAGAGATGCTGTTTTAACCTCCACAGCCTGCAATAGTTTTAGTAAAGGGAGCTCATCACAAATCACAGTGATAGGTGGATTATTTTTCTGAAATCCAGAGGTCATAACCCATGGCAAATAATTTCAAAAGGAAGCAGTGATTATGCTGTCTCACCTCTGGTGGGGATCTTCTTGCCAAAGGCTGAATTTCAGAGGCTGAGCACCTAGTGCCAGGGAGAGACTCAGCTGAAGCATGTTAAGCCCCCATCATTTCATTAGTGATGACTGCTGCAGCATGTGTTTCTGGACATGCTCTTGGGGAACAGCTCTCCTCCTTGCCAATTAGTTATCAGAACAGAATTCAGGCCTTCATTCCCTGTTCATTAATTCTGGATCAAAATCACCTGCAAAATTACCTGGCTGCCTCAGAGGGACAGCCAGGACAGGCTCTGTGCAATAGTAAACTTCCTACTGAATTTGCCAAGGTGGGGACTGAGTTGCTGAGTTTTGTGCTAGCTGGTAGGTGCCGGAGGACATGTGGTCTAGCCTGAAGGTACTTTAGGTCCTTGGAAACAAAGTCTTCAAGGAAAAAGTAATGTTTTCAAAATTTTTGTCAAATTTGAATAACTGTAGTGGATTTTACCTAGTACTTTATATTGTGTGACTGTTGCAATTTTTACTCTGATACAAGGCACCTTAAACTGGATAAAGAATCTTGTGGGACCAATGCCCACATGTAATCCCACACAGGACTTCAAATTCTGAGTATGCAAGTAGCACCCTAGAACCACAATTCAGGCTCTTTGTTGAAAATTCCCTACTGCTTTCCTCTTTCACAGCTTCATGTTTTTGTCATTTACAAAACAGATTGAGGCTTCAGACAAATACCTTTCCAACAATAACTTGTGGTAGCAGCCATGTCAAGGATATTATAAAATCCTGCTGCCTGTGCTGTTTTGCTTAATCTTGACAACAGAGCTGAAAGAACCAATCACTGATCAGAAGGGATGTAAACTCTCCTAATTCAGTATAATGACAGATAGCATGCTTTGTCCTTTTGCAGATCCTTATGAATGGGTAAAATTATGGCTAGGCTTGAATTAAGCAGCATTTCAATCAAAATTTTGCACTTGGGTCTTTCAGACACTGAGTCATTTGAAAGATGGAGGAACGTTTAATCTTACGCCCACACAGACATCTTCATTTCCAAAACAGGTTCTCTCCTGACATTTAGTGACTCCAGCCTGTGTTGAAACTGAATGCTGAAAGGAAAATACATCAGTCAGGAAGGGAATGCTACAACTCTCTCTGTACTCGTTCAAACATCATTGTCAGCATCTCTGGTTTTTGGGGGTTTATACATGCTAAATATTCTGGACAATACTCTTTATAGTCTCAAAAATCTTTATTATGCAGAATTTTCCATGTAGCAACTCCTTTTTTGTTTTGCACATCCCACATCAATATTTCACTAGACAGTTCTTTACTGACCAAAGTGAAATACTCTCATTCTCCAGGAGCCGGTTCTCAGCCTGGACTGGGTTACAGATCTGCTTCATGTCTGTTCCTTTTTGATAAATCACTTGTGTCTCTTGAACTTGACTCACACCAGCTGGAAAATGGAATGAAAAATGGAAACTCTGGAAACTGCTCACTGTGTCTCGTTTGAGCTCTCCTTCATAGATGCAGTTCATCTTTGTCACACATGACATATCAGGTGGTTCAAATCTCTTTCCCATTTCAATGGCAAACTTCTCTCAATTAGATTTTGCATGATTTATGGAGATTTTGTGTCAATGCTGTAATTGCACTTAGTATTAGGACAGAGTTGTCAGCAAAATAAAGGGGAGATTTTAGATGGACTCTAATTATAAGTGGTTTTGAGCCTGCTAATTATGTCACTTATTTAACAAACTTAGCAATGTTTGTAGATGTCCATAGCCCTCATAAAGATCAGAATATCTTCAGTGGCATTTGGTAATGCTGGGACTCTCCTGAAACATTCCCTGAATAATCATCTCACTTTCATAAGGCAGTAGACAAGGAAGCCAAAAGCTACAGAGAAGACCTAGTTTAAGCAGGTTGCTATCACCTGGAAAGTTCCCATGATGTTATTTTACCCTAAGATATTGGGAATATTGGGGCAGGGGGGGAAAGAGTTCCTGGGCCTAAGGGTGGCAGCTGTGTGGGCTTGAGGTGTCTGCTCTGGAGTCCTACCTGAATATCCACCAGCAGAATGAGTCACCTTACAAGGTTTTGTAATGTTTATTTACTGACCCTGGCAAACCTGACAGGGAAATGGCATTTGTGGATTTCAGAATCCCTGGGTTGAGTGAAGTTGCAGAGGCTAAAACCCAGTCTTGAGGAATTACCACTAAATCCATCCCCTCTGGAACCCTAAAAATCCACCCATACGGCTGCAAGGCGGCTCAGCTGAGGTCTTCCTTCTGCTGCAAGCCTCCCTCCAGGTGTCTGACTGTCACTAGGGAGTGTAACACAACTGTTACTGCCAAATGAAATAACACAATGCCTCTTTGCTTTCTTCTAATCATTATTTGCATCTCACAACGTCCCAGTGGAATGAATGTAACTTTTCCTGTGGGGAGACATGAGACCCAGCAGCAGATGATTTTTTCCAGCAGTTTGATTTCTGCTATTTTTTTCTGAAAATAGACATTTTCTCATTGTTTTCTTTACATTAGTTTTCATTATCTATTAGTTTTTACCTTTTGTTTGTGAGAAGATAAGAAAAGCTGATAGGAATTTAGAGCGAAGAGAAATGCCAAGTGTGAGATTTTCATTAGCTGCAAGTCACTTTAAAATATGGTTTGTAACATTGACAGCGTCTCTGTGCATAGAAGACCACTGAATGATTTTTTCCTTTCCTTTCTTTGGCACTAACCCACTATAGTTCCATTCAAACCCACTTTTTCAAAAAACTGAAGCCTTCTTGGGAAAATGGCCTTTGGTAGCGTAGATACAGGCACCTAGGTTGTACTCAGAGGTACTGGTTCATTATGACTTGCTGAAAAGGTACTCAGGCTTTGCAGAATATCTCTTCAGGTGCCGTTTGTTGGATCCAACACTATAAAGGGAAAGGCAATAGCATAAATAGTCTTGTATGCAGTGAGTTGCCTGGAACACTGAGCTGTGCAGTGCAGGGTGGAGCTCCAGTCTGGGTGCAGCACTCCATGCAGACCCTGTCTCTGCAGTGTTCACCCCATTTTAATCATTTGAACTCTTGTAGGGGTTTTTCCACAGGAAAACAACTCCATTCATCATTTCTAATGCCAAAGTGACAGAATGTTCACATGAGAACTTGTTGCTGCACTGTGAGATAAGGGCAAGGCCATGAAGGTGTGTAATTATTGTGAGAGAAGGGAAGGGAAAGAGAAGATTTATTGTATGTGTTTTAGCCATAGACTATTACAATTTCCCTTGCTGGCATATGGTGCCTACTTTAATTTTCTTCAGATTAGAAAAATGGCAGAAGAATTGCCGTGCTGAAGACACATCTTTTTGCCTTTAATCATCTTCAACATGTTATGTCTGTAAATGCTTGTCCCGGCTGCTCAGTAGTTGCATTATTCAAATCTGAGCTTTACATCTGACTTTCCTTCTAAAGTTTGTCAGAAACTATCAAATTCAGAATTTGAAGTATAAATTTGTTTGTACCAAAACATCAATTAAAAAGACTGGTCCAGTTTCCAAGTTAAAATACAAGAAGTGTTGACTTTTTTTGGCTCTATATAGAGCCAGTACAAGAAAAAAAAACCCACAAAACAAAATCAAAAAACTTGGATGGATTTGCAAGAGTGATTGGTCTCATTTTTTAATTGGTTCTACACATTTCTCCTTACATCTTTCCCCAACTATCAGGAGTGTTTCCTTCACTTCTTTCACCCATGGAAGTTTCTCACCAGCCCAAAAGCTTTTATCTTCTCTATTGTCTCCCAAGTTCCTACTTATTTCTCAGTGCTGATGGGGAGGTAATTCAACAACAGTGACATTCAGGTGGATATTATTCCTATCTGAGTAAGGGTAAGACAACTACATAACTATTTTCTTATCTCTCACCTGGCTTATTGTTAACTGATGTATGACTTTTGGTTCAGTTGCTTAAATAGTTCCAGGCAGGATAAATGAAGGTCCATGAACTATAGGCTTGTTTCAGTCAGTGTATGAATATCAGAATCCAAGCTCTGGTTGGGTTAAAGCACAAAAAATTAAATGTTCAAAACTCAAGGATAAGTTCTCCTTCATACATTTTTTTATAACCACATACAGTCTCTTGACTTCTCTTCCTTTTTTTCTTTTTTTTTTTTTTTTTTTTAATAAGATTAATTTTGATCTGTGAAAGAAGGAATGAAATTATCTGTCATTGGTATTTCTTGTGCCTGGAGCATCTATCATGAAATACAAGCAAAAATGGTTTGTCTTGCCTGAAAATTACTGGCTACAATAGAAACCTGAGTATGTCAAGTTCATAGCAGGAGCTTTGCAAATCTCTGTGTAATTAGTGGAGTCTGTAAAAAGTCAAATCTAGACAGTCTAACAGTGTTTGAAGTAAGGTTAGTACTTTTCCTGAAGTTGTTCTTTCTTGTCTTTTCATATTTTGAATTATAAAATTGTGGGGCTGGGGGGGCAGGGCAGCTGAAAGCCTTCGTCACTTTTAAAAGATTAAGGCATCCTCCACCTGCACTGCTCCTTGTGATGCCACTATAATTCTTATAATTGGTTCAAAAATGGATAGAGCTGTGGCCCAAAGACTTGAAAGTATTAGAAAAATACAGACTCCTCACTTGCTCATTAAGCATTTTCTCTCTTATCTACTTATATATGCAGATAAGATGCTAATTATGTGGATCCATCTGTTGTATTTAAAGTGTCATAAATGTAGATCCTAAGTTTAAAGCTTCATAGAAGCCTAGTATATTTCAAGTCCTTTTTAGAAGATGATTTTTTTTTTTAGAGTGCTATTTGCATCTGGAAGAAAGTCTGTGTCGCCTGTTAGATCAGTATGACGGTATTTTCCCTCTCTTTTGGGGTCGTCCATGACAAAGCTTCTCACTCTGGCCACAGCGTCTACCATTTTTGTGACATATGCTCCCAGCACATGGATTGCACATCTGTTAAACACTATGAGATAGAAGTGCTCCCCTTCTTTATTTAGCAGTAACCTGTTAACCTGCTAGAGAAGATCTTTCAGCTGAACATTTCTACAAATTTATTTGCCAGGTTGGATTTGTGATCGGGTCCTTTGTGACATTTACTAGCACAAATAAAGTCTTGGAAAATGGAGGGAAACAGAAGGCTGCTTAGTATTAAAGTGCCTGATGGTCAAGAGGTAGAACCATAAGCTCTTTTGATGAGGCAGCTGGTTTGTAAGAAATGTACTGGAACTTTTCTTTCAGATTTTGTAGCAAAATTAAAATACAAAGAATCATGGAGAGATCCAGGTGATGCATTGCTACATGACTGGGAAAGTCTTCCAGTTCAAAGCAAACCTATATAACACACAGCTTGCTTAAGAAATACTACTAAGCATTCACATTTGTCTCTTGAATGTGCACTTGAAATTGGGTATTGCTAGTATGACAGCTCTGGTGAGGAGACCCCTGAGGTGGAACAATGGGGTTTGCTTGCTTCTTGCTCTACCTCCCAGTACAGGTCTAGACCTTGGCAGGTTTCTCGTCTTCGCTGTCCCTCTTAGAGTCATCCTTGGCAAGCAGAATGACAAGGAGACAGGGATATTAACAGGTTTGTAGTTTCCTCTTGAGGTCCAGCAAGGTGTGCTGCTTTATGGAGATGCCAAATATATTACAGCCATTGATAAGATGGGCCATTAGATGATATTAGAAAACACTAGTCATCTTTCAAAGAAGGGAAGCAGCCATTTTTCAGGCAAGGTGAACAAACAATAAATAAGGACAGAAGAAATAAATTTGTGCTCCAGTCAGGATGGGTGGCTTCAGTCATGAAAAGCAGAATAGAGGTACTGGAGCATTGCTTCAAAGTGAACCAGTGTCATCCTGTTCAGTTGCTGTGTCTTGGAAACACCTTGTATGAGATTAAGGGGCTACAAACCAGCAGTGAACTGGTTTGCATATAATCACTCAGAACATGACGAGGCCCTTCAATGTGGATGCTGAAGGGGTCTTTTCATGGCTCTGTCCTCAGTTATGCTGCAGATCAATGACTCTGCAGGTCAACTGACTTGACCTATGTTAAGGAAGGACACAGACTGACATCAGTGAGTATGACTTGACATCGACTATGTCAGAGAGATGTTTTCTAAATGACATCATGAACTCTACCTTAGCTTTTTGAGGAAAAATTGTTAAGGGCAATATCCTTGTATCTCATACTGCATACGGCTATTACTGTTAGCTAGAAAGCTCGTTAAGGGTGTCTTTGAAATTTGTATATACTAAAAAATAGGAATTGGTAGGATTTAGGTGCAAAATCAATGTAACTTTCCTTTTATTTTTCACAGTCTATTTGTAATGATTTAAATTACTGTTCACTTTGAGTCTTACTAGTTCACTACCTTTTAACCAAAAATATTTGAATGTCAAAGCAACTCCCAACACTCAACAAGCTCACACTCAACAAGAAGAATGTGTCTAAATTAAAGCTTAGTTCAGATTCAGGATGTGAGACCCTTGAATGTTTGTGATACTCAAACTTCAAAAAAAATGCACACCTCACCCAGCAGTGAGTTGTGAGACCTGAGAGAGGTCTAAGGAGCATTCTGGGAATCTTTCATTTTACTCAGTTGTTGACATTGCATTGGGTACTCCATAACTGTTTGGTCATATAGAAATATTTCCCCTTGGAAGTTAACCTGCAGCAAGGCAGCATTTCCTTACAAAGTCTCACAGCACTGAAAGTGAAGCTGTGTGAATGGCTTTACAGACAGGTTAGGAAAGATTTGACAGAAGATAGATAATGTCTATTGAAAGCAAGTCCTACTATATCATCCAAGCACTATCAGGGACATGTAACCAAGTGTGAACAGCTTCATTCTGACAGGCAACAGATATTAAAGCTACAAAGAAGGGTAATCAATTTATATTTTGCATATTGACTGCTGCACTTTCCAAGATTCACCTTCCTATACTGATGCTGTCACAGTCCATATGGCAACAGCAGTAACACCCTCAGCTTCCCTTCTTGTGGATGGAGCAACCGAGGGGTAGATAATATAATTTGACACCCAGGCTGAGGCACTCCAGGATCTGCTGTAAAAGCTGGCACACATATTTTGAAAAGGTTTAGCAGAGGTTCTCCCCCCTCTCCCTGTCGGGGGCGCGTTATATAAAAGACTTTTTAATATTAAAATATTTCCTTTTTTCTATGTGGTCTTTAAAATAAAGCCTTTGGGACTGTTAATATCTCTGATGTTATTGCTTTGAAGGCTGCATAAAATGATTTTAAAGGGGAAGCTTTTAAAGGACTCGTCCATTTCTAACATTGGCAATCAATCTACTTTGTAGCTCTAGATATAAGTGGAAACTTTGATATAACACAAGTTAAAGGCAAAGAATTTTACATGACAGTTTGAAAAGACATGTATTTCTAAGTGCTGAACTTTCATTTGTTACGATATCAGTTAGTGAAGGATGCTGTGTAAAACTGAAACGGTCACACTGTGTTTGACTGCAGATTGTTAAGTGTAAAAGATCTTGTGTCTTTTATGTAGCTAATTCAATAGAAACAAAAATGAGCCAATTCTACCTAATAGCAAGGAATCCACAATAATTTTAGCACATTAGCCCCTCTGTCAGCCTGGAAGGAGAAACTAGGCACATTAAGCAATGTATTTTTTAGAAAACCTAGAAAGAAATGTCTGATAAAAATGTGGAAGGTGTTTAAGTTGACCTCAGTCTGCTGCAACTTACTTTTGTGTGGAAGATTTTAGGGCGGAAAGCATCCTGGTTTGCAACCTGGTTTCTTTGTTTCTAAGAATTCAGAATATTCCCATACTTTGAATGATAAGATTTTGTCAATTTCTGAGAATTCAAAATATTCTCATACTTTGATAAGATTTTGTCAAGATTTTACAAAAGCAAAAGGGCCATGGGTTAAATGAAAAGTGAGCATTGGGTGGTGGTGTGACACTTTTATATTGTAGCTAAGCAAGATTAATTGATGCTGAAAAAAGAGGAATCAGTCAGGTAAGGGTGCTTAATTTGACTGAGGGTAAACTCATTCGTGGGAAAGAAAGCTTAAGCTTTTGTTATGAGATCCTGGAGTTCTCATATTCTATGAATTTACCATGGGGCATGACTTTGCAGGGGCAGACCTTTCACCCTGATTATAGGGGAGTGGTTCCATCTTCACAGCATGACACAGAATATTCTGAGTTGGAAGGGATCCAAAAGAATCAAGTTCAACTCTTAAGTGAATGGCCTGTACAGGCATTGAACCTACAACCATTGATATTATTAGCACCATGCTCTAACCAGCTGAGCTCATTTCAGGGTTGTTAGTCTAAGGAACATTTTAGAATTTAAGGGTAAAAAGTTTATCCTTTGACAAATGACAGATTCCAGCATAAAATAATTTAATTCAGTCTATTTTATTCCACCATCTGTAATTGCATTCCATGTCTCAGTTGCTCCAAGGTTATTGCAGCAGCAAAATTACCAACATCACAGAAGACTGGATGATGGGTTTCATATTTCTAGATCAATATGAACCTTCTCATATCGTTGAACTAAACCCAGTCCGCTCTACCAGTGTCTTTTCTGTCCTTCCCTATTACTTTTTCAACGTTTCCCTTATTTCCTTTTCACCAAAATGGTACTATTTAAGTACTTCTTTTCATTACAGACATATAAAGAAAGAAATATGACATAAGTTCACTGAATCTTTCCAAGTGGAAAGGCTATTATAATATGATTTACATAGTTTTATATCTACACAGCTGTATAGCTAGCACTTATGTTTCTTGTGTCTCATATTGTCTTATGTCTGAAATTTGTTTGTTTGTTTGTTTGTGGTACTACAACTTCTTAGTTTACTTATTCCCTTCCATGTCTTTGAATAATTTCCTCCATTTACATTATTCCTTAGAATATTTTCTGTCTTTCAAGTTTACAAGACAGTTTTTTTCGTATGACTTGGTAATATCATGTAGAAGGAAGGCCATATACCTTTGATTTGTGATATTTAATGCATTACAAATATCCATATTGACTAGACAAGTTTTCTGGTTTCGCACTGGAAGTATGTGACACGTGGCACTTAGGTGATGTCTCAAAATTTCAAGCTCATCATTTATGAAGAAACAATATGAGAAGATGTGCAGACAGTAGAAGCAGGAACAGGTATGCTGCCTGTTTGTGTAGGGATGGGATCAGGAAGACCACAGTGCAATGAGAGCAAAGGATGCAAAGAATAGTGAGAAACCTTATTGTGGATTTTCAGCACTTAAAGGGAGTGAGGCAAACTTTTTATCAGGGCTCTTATAATAGAACAAGGAAAATGTTTTTAAACTAGAAGATGATTGATTTGGACTAGATATAAGGAAGAAATTCTTTACTGTGAGGGTAGTGATGCTCAGGATCAGGTTGTCCAGAGAGGCAGTAAATGTCCCATCCCTGGAAAAAATTCAAGGCCAAGTTGGTTGAGGCTCTGAGCAACCTGTTCTAGCTGAAGATGTCCCTGCTCATTGCAGGGGGATTGGACCAGATAACCTTTAAAGGTTGCTCTCAACCCTAACTATTCTAGGATTCTGTAATTCCAGTCCTATAATTCTGATTCTACATTTCTTTTGAGCCATTATTCAATTCTTTGACAACCGGATTTCAAGGAAGAACTATTAATATGGCTGGTACTGTAACCAACTTTTTAGAAAGACAAGCAGTCAAAGCGAAATCTATTGTAATTATTACATCTGTTTATATTTGATCTGTTTCTACTTCATTGATTCCTATGTATGTAATATGGAATTACAAAACCTCTATTTTGCAACCATTGCTAAAGCAGCAATATGCAGCAAGCCAAATTAGGTATAGTGAGAACACCCAAAAGCATGTTTTTTCTCAGGTGAACTGGCAATCCCTGGTCCAAGTTTACATCTGATCTAACTTTGTGATTTAAAACAACATCTATTTTGAAGTGCATAGTGCATGTAAAACAAAATGCTTACCTTTGAGAAGGAGGCTGAGTTCTTGCCCTTTCCCAAATGCAAGCCTGTATGCATTCGTGAACGTGGTTTGGAAAATCTGAGAAAACAATAAAGGCCAGTGAAACAATAAAAATCTCTCCTTCTCCTCTTCCAGTTCTTTAGGATTAGCATTTCTGATGAACTGACCAGCAGTGTTTCCGATGCACTGTGGGATCCTGATCTAACCCTCCCTTCATGTGTCCATCAGAGAATGATCATACCCGTCCTCATCCCAGCATATAGTCAGGACACAGCAAAAGTCACACAGGAGGTGAAAGCTGGCAGGTCCTCACAGTCCTGTGATCAAAGTGTGGATCTGCAAACAGACCTGAATGGGGTTGGTTTTGTTTGGCTAGTGATGGGCACATATCCTAGGACACAAGGCAGGTGTCTTGGCAGGTTTAGTTTATGCAAGATGCTGAGCACTGGTATGGTATCTCTCTCAGTGTGGAAGACCAAAGAAGACACCTGAGACAGATTAGCAGGGCAGAGTAGTAAAGATTGCTGTCATATGTTAGAGGCATTGAAATAATGTTTTCATAGCTCAATGGCCCCGTAACTCTTGTGCTGAATGAGCACAACAAAGCAGGGAAGGGGCATTTCTCCTGTGCTTCTCTCCCCTTTCCTTCGAGATTCAGCCACTGTTTGGTGGCAGCCCTTGGAGTGTTGATTTGCTTCATGGCATCCAACATGTCACCCAGGATTTATGCTATATCAAAAGGACTGTAATCCTCTGTTTAAAGTACCTGTGAAGAAAGGCTCCATGTAAGTCAGGTACTCTGTTGCATCAGGGAATGTTTATTGCTGTTCTGATGGAGTACTTTCAGATATTGTAACTTTTGTCAGACCTGAGCTCTTAGCAGGGAGGCATAAATATCCAGAGAAGGCTGCTCATGCTGCACACACTCTCCTCAGCAGGATTTGGCAGCATGTATGCATAACATTGGTGGGCATCCTCTCCCCCAGGACTTCTGGGGTGATATGAGGATGCAGAGAGATTTGCCAATACAAGTATTTGTCTCAGTGCACCATTTGGCAAGATGCAGGAAGGAAAAGGAGGAAAATGGGGAAGACCTGCCCAACTGTAGGGGAAACTTTAGGAGGATTGAGATACTGTTCTAACCTTGTGTTGTCATTCCTGGCAGTTGCTCCAGCTGACCCAGATTCTGATTATTCACCTAGAAAAACACAATTTACAATCAATACTGAGGAAGCCATACTTCAGAGATTAAGAAAAGCCTTTTTTTTTGCCCCTCACCTCTGCATGTAGTATAGTCATGTAAGACTGAGCAAAGAGCAGAAATAGAAAATATAATGTGTCCCTCAGCACTGAATAATTCACATGATTTATTTAGCATCTTTGTTGCCAAGTCAGAAAATAACACATTATTACTCTTTTTTTTCTCTGAAATACTGGTGCTTGCGTTGCTGTCTCAGAGTAGCCATTCAGTGTGCACCAAATATAACAGGAACTATTTTACCAGATGTTTTTAGCTTAACATGAAACAGAGACTGGCTCTTTGTTTTCCTAATGTGCTGGTGTATGCTCTGCTCTCCAAGGGGAATGGACCTGGAGCCAGGTTAGTCACTCACCCATAGCTGGAGCAGAGTTAATGTTCAGGTAAAAATGAAAATAGTTATGATTTGAATAGATCAAATTTCTCAGGGTATGAAATAATATACTGGGCAAAAGCTCTAACTCACATGGCACAGTCACCCACTGATATTTCTGGGTTGTTTCTGAGTGATTTCAAGACACTATGCCATAAAATCTTAATGCATTTTATGAGAGTAAGCATGTGTTTTATATGTAATGATCAAGCTCCAGGGCATAAAAGGAGCAGTAAGGGGCTTTCTTAGAGCATTTTTTGGTATGATTTATTGTGATTTAGAATTATTTTTTCAGAACTGACATTTGTGAATGATAGGTATTTTTTCTGCCTGGTAGGGTGTCTGGAAACAAAACCACGCTGAAAGGAATTGTACAGTTTTTCTATATTGCACAAATGCAGTTAATACTCTATTACAAGAAAAAAAAAAAAAAACATTTTCAGAATTTTTTTTTTTTGTGTAATGATATGCTACTGTTCAATACACTAAGCGATATTGCACAAAGGGAGTCCTCTCATGAAGGTTTTGATTGTTTTCAGATAAACAAAAAACAGGCAATTCATCTAAACTGTTGGGGTCTGTCCTGGTTTTAGTAGCCAGGGTCAGTTTGTCACTGTGTGGGTGTGTATTCTAAAGCCTCTATGCCATTTTTTCCCATGAACTGCTCACAATGGCACATTAGCAGCTATTGTCTAAGGGACAGCACACCCCTCAGGCTGCAGGCTGGGTGTTTTGGAACTTCTGTGAGATAAGGAAATTCTTCTGCCTCCACACCCACCTGAGGGGTCATGTCTGCTAATGGCCCATCAGGGGTATCAAAAATAGGTCATTGTTTATCTCACAGAGTAAATCACCCATTGTTTAAGTCTCCGCCCTGGGGGAGGGACTGGGCGGAGCCTAAGTGAATATAAGCAGAGAATTTTTGGCCCTGGGAGCTCTCTTCAGATCCAGAAGGGGACCAGCAGACTGCGACTGCCACCAGACTGCAACCATCACTTTCACCAGCAGAGGAGTTGCACTGCTCTTCGGAGGGACACGCCAAAGCTTTTTCTTCCCACCAATCCCCCGGGGGGCAACCCAGTACCGGCTACACATCTCATCACCTGCGGTCTGTAAAATACCTCCGTGCCCGCCAGGGACAGAGACTGGGGGAGGGAAGGGTTTTTCCTCAGGTTTTTTTTCTATTTTACTCGTTTAGTTCTGGTTGTTTTTGTTTATCTTAAATACATATATAGAGATATATATATAAATTATAGCTAGGAACTGTTGTCCTTCCATTTATCATATCTTAATTAAAATTTGTTTTGAAATTGAAGGAGATTTGTCCCTCTGTTTTAGCTATAAATTTTTCTAAGCTCTCTAAACTTAGACAGGGTCTTTGAAGAAACTCAGGGCTTGAATTTTTATATGCATTAGAAATATTTTCCTCCATCTTGGTGGAGTTAAAGAGCAGCGAGTAAAGCATAATGGAGCTTCTGTTATCAGTTAAAGGTACTCCTGAACTGACAGAGTTGTAAGGAGTTGTTGGGAAGGCTTCTGCACAGATGGTTGCCCCAGGACTGTGCAGAGTTCGTGCTAAAGGGATCAATATGGCCCAGGTAGAAAGATTTAAAGCTTTGGAGGGATCAATGGAGTGGACACCCAAAATGTGGTGCCCCTGTGTCCTGATGTGGGGTTTATTAAACAGTACAATTAAGCCTGTGTATACACCTGTGGGACAACTTCATTTTACTTATCCTTCAGAAAAGAAAAAAAAATCCCCATTATTTGCTTTTTATTTTTTTGACTCTAAATTAGTCTACTGAATAGATAGTTTGTTCCCACGTATCCACTGGAAGTTCCCACACAAACTGTCCTCTCCATCGGTCCATGTCCTGGCTAGCTCACACCAGTTATCTCACATCCCATTGCTATTCAGCTCAGAAAAGCTGCATTTCCTAGTTTATAAGCAGTCTTATTTCATCCATCCCTTTGGCTCTAATCCCCATCACTCCCTCTCAAACTGTATTTGATATTTTTTTGGTGAATTTTCATACATTTGGTTAAAGTTACTCTGAAGAAAAACTGTCACCTTAAAATTGCCCAGCAAGTCCCCCTAGCTTGTGAACTGGCCTGACTGACCAGTCCCAGCAGCCTGCAGTCCTCAGGAAATGGAAAAAGTAAGATTAAGCTCAATGCAGCCCCAGCTGCATTAACTAATGATAACTAAGGCCTAGGCCCAGAGCAAGCTGATCTGATTTAGGACTGGGGATTGCTCTGGTGATATTCAGATGTCTTTCACTCTCTCTCCTGTATCAAAACAACTAGCTCAAACTTTTGCTAAATCATTTTATTCAGTGCTTTCGAGTGCTGAAAATGTAAAACATGGGTGCTTCCCTGCATACGGTGATCACACTGGATACAGGCCATGTAATAATAATAATCATCATCATCATCATCATTATTATTACTCATGAAGGTGATATTAAATGGGAATATCAGCTGCTGTACCAAAATAAACATTGTCCAGGACTTTAATCAAGCTGGATTTCCATAATCCTTGTGCTGGTCATTGTGGAATATAATGATCTAATTAAGCTGTGCTTTGCACCTTTCTACTCTTTTGTGTCAATCTCTCACTAAGCTCCAGATTATTTTGACTGTTTACATGCTGTAAATCCCACAGTGGGTTTTGCTTTTGTGGGACTTTGATGTTAATGCAAAGGAGCCAGTGAGTCCCGAAGAGTCAAGGCTGTTTAATTTTACTGAGATACAACAACACTGAGGTTTTGGTGGTTAAATCAGTTATTTTGTTTGAAAAATTTAGGAAAACTTGCAGCTATGATATGATAGCTCAAAGACTCCTGCTTTAATGAGAGGCATGCAGATGTCTGTTATTCAAAGCACGAGATAATCATCAGTGTCTGAACAAATTCAAACTGATACCAGCTTCTGCTCATTTTATTACGCTATTTCCTCTTACTCCATCTGTCATTCATATTATGAAAAGGAGATGCATTGATAAAATAGAGGATTTACATGCCTCCTGGAAATAAAACATAAATAACCAAACACTGGCATCTGATTTCTACCACCATTGATAAGAACTACTGTGATTTCTTTCTTAATGCAAGCATAATTCAAAGCACATTAATGTGACAAAAGCTTTTCCATTCTTGTAGTCCAGCTCATTGCTACTGAACCCTTGAAGCCCCTGCAGTGTAAAAACTGGCCCCACAGTATGTTTACCCTTACAGCTCTGATAAAGTACATTTTGATTTTTCTGGCTTGTATCTGAAAATGTGCCTATAAACTAGACTTCACAGATGCATTAGTAGTGTAATTGAGTTGCATAGCAGGAACCCCTCACAGCATTTTTCATATCTAGAAAGGCAATTATGATACAATGCAATTTTTTAATGTTCTTAAAATTTTCAAAGGGAAAAACCAAAATCCATTAATGAGACCCTTCAGTCCTGCCAAGGTTGCTTCTGCTTCTTCCCACATTATTGTTGCCAGTGTATTATCCAGAGTGGTCTGCTTATGATGGAGCAAGAACCTAGAAATGAAGGAACATCCATTAAACCTGTCCTTCTTCCTAATAATGCTTTTAATCCGCTGATATTATCTCAGTGACTGCAAATCCCCAGCCCATTTCCGTGCTGAAGAAGCCTGAAGCATGTCCAGGAGCAGGCAGAGGACAGCACTGGGCCTGGATCCTGCTGCTGAGATGGAGGGAAGATGTTTTCGCCCACGTCTGGACTGGAACATGGTCCAGGGGGGTGCATGTGGCTGCTCAAAGGGGTTATAGTTCACCAATGGCCTGAATAATAACAAAGACTCGATTCTCTGCTGGAAGTTCAAGACAGGAAAGGGGGAGGGCAGGGAAGAAAAAGAGCAAGTTGTTAGGAGCAATTTATTCATTAATGAACTTCTGGGGGTGGACAAGTGGGACCTGGCTGTGCTTTGGTGTTCTGCTTTGAGACCAGGCAAGTGTCTTGCTCTTCCATTACAAAGATCTTAGGCTTATTGTTTAATGCAGTAATAAATATTGCATTAAAATAATTGGCAAAGTAATGCCATGAATAATGCATTTCTCCCAAAAGTTTAGGTGAAAGTCTAACCTAATCCCTGAACACACCACGGCATTCCTGAAAGTTGGTCATACAGCTGTTGTTCCTCATCTGCACTATTTTTGCTGGCCTGGTTTTGATGCAGTGATTTGACCTAATTTTCCTCTGTCCATCAAATGGCCACCCTTGGTTTCACAAGGCAGAGAACAGGGCTGGCCACCAGGCATATCTCATCCCTGATGCTGCCTGCAGACTGCTGCCTTTTAGGAAAGGTGTTGCTGTGCTCCATAGACATAAGTGCATCATATTCATCTCCTTGGCTATAAAGTTGATGTCAAACAGCAGCATTAACTTTTTTTTTTTCTGGTAAGATGAGGCAGGAGACCCACAAATAAACTTGTTGAGACTTTCTTTTCTGATATTAGCATTTCATTTACTCCCTGGAGAATATACTATCCTTCCCAGGAGCTGAAATAGATTTTACTGTATAGTAATGTCATATTTTTTCTACTCTTTGTCCCTTCTTCCATCTGTATTAAATCAGTCACACTGACTGACCTGAAATGTGTCATCTAAGATGTTCCTGCTCTGAAACTCAGGAAAAAGTAGTCTTATTAAAATAAAAAAAGACAGATTAAGGCAAGAAACCTTCTGATGATTCTTTTTTTTCTTTTACTGTGAGGAAAATTGGAGTTCTTCATGACTTTGCCAAGGGACTGTCTTAAGCATTTCATTTCTTGCTGCCCAGGAGCACCCACCAGTGACTGATACCACCTTCCCATTGAAGAACTGAGTCACCCTGGTTCTGGACACCTGCACCTCGAAATTTCGACTGGAAAATGCTGTTACGTAGGTCATCCAGTTTCCCATGTTCCCTATAATATCTGGGGAAGATGAGTGAAAACTAAGCAGGTAGAATGGGACGTAGAAAATGCTCCTGTATTCCACAGGATCTACACATAGTCAGCCCCTCCTAATGGCCCTACTAGGGGCAGAATGGATGCACTGGAAATATCTGTGAAATGCAGGAATCACACTCACTATTGAATATGCAGGGCTTTATTTGCCCCTTGAGAACTGAGCTTCAGTAGCCCCGTGGTGAGCACTTTACCTGTCACAAATGCAAAACATTTTGACTTTTTTTGACCTTCTCCTGTTGTCTCTCCTACTGGTATGAGGCCAATTGTTCCTGCAGGCAACTCACTCCTACCTTCTGATTCAAAGTGGTCTTTTAGTAAAATACCATGCCACTATTCTCTCTTTCCACTCCCATCAAAAACCATCAGTATTATGTCTCTGCCTGCAAAAACATCATCTGTCTGAGGAAAGAGGTCTGGCTGCGGGATATGTCTTAGGTGGTGATAACAGACAAAGAAGTGTCTCTGATTTCAAATGCTGGAGGAAAAAAATCATTGCAAAGCATTTAACAAAGTAAAATGGCTTCTTAAAAAATGGCAAGATGCAAACTGAGGCAATTCCAGCTCAGAGGACCCTTCCAAAGAGAGTACAAAGCCGGATTTCTCTGTCCTCACTTTTCATGAGCCCTGGTGCAGGAGAATTTTACTGATGTTCATTTGCAGCATTCAACTTCTGCATTCAAGAGGCGTTTTGACTGGCAGAGAGAAGCAAAAAGAGACAGATGTACTCACTGGGGAAGGCTTATATATAATTGAACATGTAAACATTTGCAAACCACTGTTATTTTTTTCAATTATATGAATAACATTGTCTTGACTTGTGCTCATAGGCCTGCCAGGAGTTATGTAAAGCTGGGTACGAATCAGCTCCCCCCTAGTTCACCACACCACAGGCTCTGGGCATGCAGTGCATAAGTGGTGGTGCTTTGTGCACCTGTGCTTTGAGGTCCTACACCACAGCAAGCACTAGATCGTGGGTGTCAAAAACACCTATCACCATGGTTCTGCAGAGCAATGAGAAGCTGTACCTACTGCAAGGACTTTATGTTGCAAACTGTCTGCCCAACTCCTTTTTATGGTGTAAAGGGTCAATACAGTAAGTTGTTTGTGTTCTTCAGCCATTCTACCTCTGGAAAAAAATCAGCTGAATTAGTGTCATCTAAGTGGCCGGGTAGTAACAGGAAGTCCTCAGAAAGCCCATCTTGGGATAGTTCATGAGGAATTAGAAAACATTGCCCTTGGCCAGCTTTGCAGAGGACTTTTTAAATGTCTGATACAGTCAATCTATTTGATAATTGTCAGCAGCATGTTTTTAGTACAGCTGCTTGTTGGAAGGAGTTTCCAACCAAATGAGATTTGGAGGGATCGTCACCCCCAGACAGAGTAATGAGTTCTGAGTTTTGATAATGCTCTTTGTGAATACAGTGCTTGTGCTCAAAAGGAATATTGCAAGGAGACCACCATTCTTACCCTGGGAGTTAAGCTCTCTTCAGTGGCATACATCGCTCACCATGGCAATGAGAATTGCATTTTCCGCTCCCTGAGCTCTCCTGGATACTTAAACCAGCCTCATGTAATACTATTGTTGCCCGTGTCATTGCACCACTGAAAACTAAATGAATGAATAAATTAGAGCCATGGCGTTTTGGATTGCTGAATTGCATCCAAGCTTTTTATTGCAGTCATGAACTTCTTTTGCGATGACAGATGGAATGATGCTTATTAGGCAGTTAGGCAGATCATTGTAATGAGTGAACGTGAGAAGTACGGGAGTGAGGTTGTACATCAGAGAACTGAGACGGGATTATCGCTTAAGAAACCTCTTTACAACACCAATTGCCTTTTGACTGCAGGGCCACTTCGTGTTACACAAGAGTTTATTTTTCCTTATTGATGCAAGTAATCTGAGTTTATGGTCTCCTGTCACAATCTTTTCCTCCTTGGCCTTTTAACTGCCTTTAATATAGAAGCTGTTCCCATCTTCTTGAAAGTTTGTGCTCCTTCAGCTTTCAGCTTTCATCCTGCTGTGTCATATTTGCAGCACTCAGTTCCCTCTTTGTCTCATTTCTGCACAGTTGTCTCCAACACTTTTTTTCATCTCCACTTACTGTGTTGCTCCACAGCCACTCTCAGCCATAGGCAGCACTGCAGGTCTTCTTAACTCTACCCACCTCTCCAGGATTTGTCCAGGTGCCAAACCACTGTTTAGACGACCCTTGTTCCCTTGATGTGTCTATATCATATTCCTTACCAGTTTTTGTAGTGGCATGGAGGGTTCCAAATAAACTAACCTGGACTGGGATTTGATAATTTGCTCAGGATGATTTATTGGTACTTGGGAGAAGGTGATCCTTTGCCCTTGCCATGACACTTAGGTTTCTCATCAGTATGCCAACTTGGAGAGTTAATTCCAGCAGAATAATAACCCTACAAAAAGTAGTGATGATGTTTTTTTGTCCAGTGTAGCTCCCTAAACTGGTTTATGTTAGCCTGAAATTCCATGAGGGAAAGGGACAAGAAGATATAGCCGGGAGTGTGTAAGAGTGCCTGATTATTCCTTTCAGGGACAGCACAACATTAGATTGCTCATCTGTGACATGAAATTCACCCCAAAGTCATATTTTGTGGCATATTAACCAGCATAAGAGCAGGCTGCTTGGCAGGGGGATGGTCCTGTTGTATGCCCCTTGTAGCCACCTCTGCCTGTCAGTGTAGGCCATGACGCTGCATGTGGTGAGCTGGAACACCTGGAAATCAACCCAAGGGAACAAGATTGCTCATCTCTCTCCATGGCCCTAACAAGTGGCACTGAATGTTACCCAAAGGCAGTGGTGAGCTGTTGTGCTTTAGAGGCTGCTGTGCCTGTGCGTGCCGTTGGTGTTTTTTGTAATACTTGTCCTCAAAGTGTGATGTTCAGTGAATGTGAGCATGGGAAACCTGGACTCTTTGTCTCCACAGTGGGAGTGAAAGGTCACTGGTGAGTGACAGAAGGTTGTCATGTAGTACTGATCCGTGGTGGGACAGAAGGTTGTCATGTAGCATTGGGAAGCAACCTTGTCTTTGTGTGTATAAATACACAAAAAATTCTTCTAGGAGAGTTCTTAAGTGCAGATGTATTTTCCTGATGAGACATAGATATAAGCCTCCGTTTAACTGTTCCCCTGAAGTCACACTAGAGAGATCCATTTGGCTGTGGAACAGTTGCCTCAGGAAAGCCGTAAACCTTTATTGCTTGGAGACCTCTGAAATTGGACTGGACACACCATGGTGTTCAGCACAGATTAAAGTAATGCGCTTCAGGGAGCAAAGCACAGCAGACTACCTCAGGGAATGAACTGCCCCATGTGAGCAGGGGACTGGATGCAAATTGTCCTTTTCCATCTCCAGTTTGTGCAGCTCTGCTGGATTTGTAAGTCTCAGAGACCTGAAACACAGTGATCTGCTGCCGAGTACAGTGGCACAATCTCTTTATTTTTATTTTTTGATAGCTTAAGTTGGTTTTAAGTATTTATGACTTGCTAAACTCTGATTTCTGACTCTGTGTTGCCCTTTGTCCTCAGGAGGCAAAAAGTGCTTATTTTCTACAATACCAGTTCCCAAGCAGCCATGTGAATGCTTGTGCTGATACTCTGCTGGGACAGTTAAGGAAGAAGTAATGATGGGAGAGTTGTGAGCAGAAGGGTGCAGACAGAGAGGAGGAAGCCTTTCAAACCATCCCTCTGTGAAAGCCAGGTGTGAAAGTGGCCATATTCTGGTTCCTGTTGCTGATCTTATTGAAGTTACCCTGACACTGCTGACATGTTTTTCCATTGGGATGATTCAAATTCAGACTGTAGACACCCCAAACTTGCCTTGATTCATTTTTATGTAAAAGCTGTTTCCACCATCATTTTAACCAAAAACAGCAGGTGTTTACACTGCAAAGTTTTGTTGTTGTTGCTGCCTGCTAACTGCAAAAAGTATCTCATATTTAATTTAAGCTTGCAAACAAAAGATGCATTCACAAACCATGAGTTAGAGCATCATATTTTCAAGTGACACTTCTGCATGGTTTCCCAGGGTCATGTTGTTCCCAACTAAGGTATGTAGGCACTGAGATTATCCTAAGTGGAGGAGTGTACAAAATGGAAAAGATGCTGTGGATTTTGTTCATTTCTGGGAACACAGGATCTATCAGCCTGCTGGATTAAACCTGCTTATCACATCCTCTAGCCTGTCCCTATGGCTGCTGTGAGAGGAACACTCACCCGTATTTCAGCCTCTTCAAATCCCAGCTGGATCTGCTAGGTTAAATGGCTAATTGAAGGTGAATACTTCAGTGTGCATTAGTCAAACCCTGTAATTAAAATGGCAGATAATTTTTTTATAGCTGCACACAAAGGCAAATGTTTCTGTTTCTTTTGTTCATTGCCATCCCCACAGCCAGCTATGAAGGGCTTCTGGTTTAACTGTAATCTAGCAGGGCTCAGTGGGAGGGCTTTGACTTATCTTAGACCATATCTAAGGTATTTGTATTATACAGCCATTCTTTCTTCTGCCTTCTTTCTATGCACTTGTTCCACATTTGTGTTAAGCCACATGGGGATACCAGAAGATGCTGTAGACTCAGATGTCTGCTGGAATCTCATGCTGAGTAATTAGCTGTGGCCATCTAGACAGTAGCTGAAGACATGCATCATACAGTGAATAATGCCTAGGTTTGGTGCTCAGAGTTGTACATTCAGGGCTGCACAGACCATGTCACGAGCTATGAAAGTAGCTGTGCGCATTCCTCTGGAAGCAAGGGCTGTGGTGGACTATGACCTTGGGGAAGTTTGATTTGTTTGCTTGCTTTGATTTTTTAAAGTGTTCCCCTTCTTGGTTAAATGGAAAGATAGAATTTGTTCTGGGTTGCAGCAACTTAAACCTTGTATGAACACCTTCTCTCAAGGTCTCAAAGCACCACACAGAGACAAGAAATCCCTGGGTCTTTTAGAACTATTATCCTCTCTTCCTCACGTGGAGAAAAGAAGGCTTCAAGAGGCAAAATGAGTAATACAATCATTGCACTGAAGTCCTTGTAACCTTTGTGATCCCACAGGTCTCTGTAGTGATTTTTGGTAACATTTCTCAGCCATTATAATTGCAGCTTTTTTGCTTCAGTAAGTGGCATCATGTCAATTAAAGACAAAAATAAAGCAGTCCACCAGGACTTATTATATGTATATATTCAACCCCATGTCTCTGCTGAGTTGCTCTCTCTGCTCTTTAAATCCTACAAGCTGAGGGACAGTCAGAGCTGCTTTGTTTTCCTCTGGAGCCCCCTGAGCACTAACAGTGTCTGGAAGTTGCACCAGAAAGGCAGCACAGGCAGGGTGAAATGTGCTCCCTGAGCCTTGGCCCTTTCTGCTTCATTCCTGTGAAAAGCCTACAACTGAATATCAATACATTTGTATTCAACCTGGCTGTTCTGCTTCCAGACCTCCTTTCTTCTCTGCAGCTGACAGGATGTCACGAGGAAGTGACACGACAGTGACAGTTTGTGTGTCATGGTCCACTTCTATTCGAACTTGATTTTTATCTAGTAATGAATCAAGCCACAGGAGTCCAGTCTGGTTAAAAAAAGAAAGTGTCCCAAGGAAGCAAGCTGAATCTAGAAGGTTTTTCAGTCCATTTGGAAGTATGAATGCATTACAATGTGCTTTTTCCCTCCATACCAGACCCTGGTATTCTCACAAGGTAGACTGGGTACAAAAGGGGCTTTGCATTATTTATTAGTGTGCCTCTGTCACACATAATGAGGGCTATAAAGTATGTAAGAGTTTATAATTGGCTATCTGCAAGAAGTAATCCTAAGGGGGCTGTGTAAGGATCAAATAAATTATACTTCATTATAGTAGTTATGCCAAGGATATTAGAAAATTGTTTTTAGCTGGAGGAAGAAAATGAAGAAAAAACAAAAAAAGGAAACCCTTCATTACTTCCCAGACTCACTTCTGTCAAAGATTTTGCAGTCTGAGGGAATATTTCAGTATTTCTCCTTAAAATTCCTAATGTATTCAAGATACTAAATAAGCACTGGCCAAGATACTAGTACAAATAATGCATAAATGGAGTTTATCTAAATTGTTTTATTAATAAACTTTACTGAACTCTCCCATGCAGTTAAGCAGGAATCCCAATTCCCCACTATCCGCCGTTTGCACATCAGCTTTCAGAAATGAAACTTTTATCTCTTCCTCTCAGGGGTATAAGAATGCCTGCCCTCCCCCTCCTTCTGGAATCTAATTATTGTTCTGATAATTCAGAACAAGGATTCAGTGGCAGTAAAATATACAAGGAAAAAAAAAAAAAAGATGAACAGCTGGCCCTGGAAGCTATGATGGTATCATTTAAAAATGAACATTTACATTTTAGAAAAGCCAGGAATAAAGGGATCTCCATGTTTACAGCTCTTCTGATGCTTCTGGATGCAGTTTTTGCTACAATGGAGGTGCCCCTGGAGTATATAAGTTAGACAAGGAATAGTCTTGTCAGATCCAGAAGGGAGGGAATATCCCTTCCCTTAAAGTAGTTGCTGAGTATTATTCTGGTTTTAAATAGAAAGTCAAAGGAGGACAGGGCTTCTCTCATGATGCAATATACTTGGTTTTCAACAATTTCCGGCAGTGAAAATTACCTGTGTTTTTGTGTATTAAATGTGATATTTTCCCAAGTCTAACAATAGATCCTATAATCCTTATGGGGCCATAGTTGCATCAGCCCCTGTCCAAGACATAAAAGGAGCTCATGTTTTGGAATACATTAATGAAACAGCATTCTGTATGGACAGTGTTGTGTGAAAACTTTAGAAAGCAGGAGCTGGCTGCAGGGACTGGGGGCAGTGGAGGGATTGAAGCCTCTGTAAGTAGCTTGGCTCAGCCTGCACACCAGAAACTGCATGCTGGCCTCAGTCAGGGGCTGTTTGCTGAATATGTCAAACAGGTTTGGCTTGGCATCACTTGTTATTTGCATCATAGAAAACATAGGGCACTCATTTCATATCTGAAGTATAAGTTATGGGGACTCAAGCAGATATGTGTGACACAGATGGCCTGTGAAGAGCTGAACGTGTCACAGGAGTCATCTGGTTCTGAAAGAAGAATGCAAACTGGTCATTATACGAGAGGAGTTGAAAATAAGGGACTTTTCCTCCTTGAAGGCTGTATAAATAGTCTAAGTGCCATCATTAGTGGCTTCTGCAGCCATGCATCATTCCACTCATGGCTTGTTCATTTTCTGTTTCTATTTTTTTCTTAAATTCTTCTCAAACCTCATAGAAGGTCCAGTCAATGCTACTATTGCTCCTGAGCACTCTCTACCCCTAAGACCAAATAAGAATGCATTCTTGCGTCTAGCAATTGCATGCTCTAGTCACTAAGTATGAATCTACTAAGTCAATGATCTTGTAAATTTGAAGTGAATTTTGAAGTGCTGGGGGTGGCATCAAAGCAATGACAGGCTTTTATCAAGGACAGCCTTTACGGCAAAGAGTTCCTGGAAGAATCTTCCACTGCTCATAAAGCATAACATTTCTGAAAAGCTTTTAGGGAGAGAGAACAATAATGAGATCCAAGAGTCACACAATTGAATTTAGGGTTTTCCTAGTTAGTGTTCCCATCATCTTCAAGGTCTTCATTTAGCTTAACTTTACTTTTGGTTCTCTCCGTTGAAAGCAACAAGTTTGATTCATTATTCATCTGCTCTGATAGTATTCTGGCAGGGCTTTTTTTTTTGGGTTTTTTTTGGTTTTTTTTTTTTTGAAAGGGAAATTCCAACAGATTCTCAAAGCCAGCAGCTGCAAAAATCCTCTTGGAAGGGGGAGAAGACTGTATGGAATGGCTGGTTCTAGCAGGAAAAAAGCCCAAAGAAATTGGGACTGCTTAATCCACTATAGAGAAAGATACAGCAAAAGGGGAAGAAAATTAACTGCTTTCTCAGAGCCCTAGTAGGGGTTTAGCAGAGTCGATGATTTAAGGATTGAAATTACCACAGAAGGATACAGGTTAGACAATGTGAAGTTTCTGTTGTTGCAGGCACAGATTTACAGAACAGAATGTCTTAGAAGGTGGTGAGATCTCCATTGTGAGAGGCTTCTTAAGAACAAAGTTAGCAAATATTTCTTTTAGGAGGGACAAGTAGAGCTTATCCTGACTTTGAGGCTGAAGGATGATTTAGATGACTTCTTCATGTCCCTTCCAGCCCAAGTTTTATTATTAAACTTTACTGAACTCATTTCAAAATGAATTCAAAGGTGGGCTCATGAGCTGATCACAGGAGAAGCGTACCTTTCTACGCAGTTCTTCCCTCTAACACACTGGGTTTTGTTAACAGAAGGAGTTAAGTATGTTTGAGATGCTGGTAAGCTTGTCCATATGGATCATCTCTGGAGACAGTAAGTGGCAGTGCCAAATTTTTCTGAGCTGCAGATGTGCAATATGTTTGTAACAAACTGGAGCCACTATCCAAAAATATATTCATCATAGTTTATGGCAAACTGAAAAATGGGATCTATTTGAAGGAAATTGACTTGATAGGTTTTTTTTTCCTCTGTGAATTGGGATGGTTATTGAGTTTGAATGCCTTCAGATAGAAAACTCAGAAAATTCCATAGTTTTATTTGTTTTTAAAAATCTCTTTATTTAAAAACATCTCTTTTCCTTGGTTATGTCTCATGGAACAAACTTTAGGGCATGCAAAAATCATGCAGAATAAAACACAGACAAACAGTATGGAAACAGTCTTTTGAGTGTCACACAGTTCTCATTGAAGCTGTGCTGAATCTTATCATCCCTCTTACTGAAAACAAAGTAGCTGAGAATGAGATGATAGCTGTTTTAAGTTTAATTGAGGAATCCATTGAACAATTGATTTCACATGGAGTCTATTATTGCTTAAATTTAACTCCATTTCTTTTGATTTTCCACTGTAATTCAGCACAAAGGCAAACAGCACTGAGTATTCCTTGGTTCATACCTAGATTAATTCATGTGCTTAGCTGTGTGCTCTGCAAGTAGCCTTGTGAATGCAGAGGGTATGTAAAAAGCTGCTAAAAATGCTGCAGCTACAGTAATGCAGGAGCAAAGAGTAAATTAAACTGACCTTATCTTCACCAGTTCCCATGTATGTCACAACACTTTGCTGTCTATGAGCTACCCATCAGCAAGCCCTGCGCTGTACTGACAGATGCACTTGCTGGCTGCATGCATGTGTATCAACTCTGTTGGTGTGTACATTTTTGCAGAGTAGAAAAAGACTTAAACCTGTGAAGCACCAGTGAGAATGGCATAAAGGGAAATGGGATTCTCAGCTGTGCTTGATGACTGTCACTGACTTTTACAGAATTATTTCTGTTACCATATTTCCTGTCTAGATAAGTGATTTCCAAACTCGTTTGATTTGAGGGGTCTTACAGACTCTGTAGTAGAAATGTAGACCCATTCAATCTTTATTGCAGGTATAGATTGCCTAATAGCGTGTATGAAGTTGCTTGGAAGTGCTCTGTGGTTTGCCAGAGGGTCTGAAGACCGTATACTGAAAATGCTACTTTGAAGTCTTGAGTATAGCTGAAGTTTTACTGAGACATGCAGTGGTTGATCTTCTGTTAATCTTTGGACAGCTCAATTGAAATAAAACCAACTAAAAGGTAAAAATAAGACAAAAGCCTGCTATGGATTATTCCTCGACTTGATGCATGCTTTGTATCAGTTCTAGTTTCCCTGTGACTTTGGGAATATGCCACTGAAGTGAAGGATTCAGCTGGATGTCTTTGTTGCTTTATTCATCATCTACAAACTATTGCTTTTTAACAGATCAGTGAACTAATAGACATGGAGAAGCAATTCTTTGGTGTTTAATCCATGACAGAATATTTCCAAAAGCTGCAGCAATCTAGTGGCAAAATCACTGTAGTGATGCTCAGGAGTTGGGCTGCTTCAGACTTCTCGTTAATGCTTGTAACAGCCTTAGTCTGCCCAGTTATTTACTGAAAAGACATGGAGATACCTGTCCATTTCTCCATTTCTCTTCTTAGGCATTTTCACTGATGCAGGATATATTTCCTTCATTCCCTCCTTATGGTTTTTCTTGAGGCCAGTTCACATACTTGGAAATCCATTGAGCATGGAGCTTCTGAAAAGCTCTGGCTAGTTTTAGTCAGTCTCCATTTGCTATTGAAATTCATAATAAGTGAAAAGAGAATGCCTTATCTACTATGACTACATGGAGAATTGTGCATTTTGGGAAGTTAGTTATTAAACATCCTTTTATTAATTGCAGTAGGAACCCTTGTGTTTCTAATAGAGTGATTTCTATTTAAATACATTATGCCATATGCCATATGCTGCTCTAGACTCTTTGAACTGTCAAGCATTTTATTCTGAGTCACAAAACGAGGGAGTGAGCACATAGATGGGCTGTCACATAAAGAAATCTGATGGCATGTGATAATGCTCAGACTTTTTTTTTCTCCCATAAAGCTGGTAATGTACAAGCTCTGATCATGGCTTGCCAAACAAAAATGAGCTGACAGTTAAAATCCAGAGTGTTTTCTGGAGTTCTTCAAGCATTTCAGTTCCACTCTGCAGATTCACTCTGCTTTTAACTGGCCCATGTCACATTCTTTTCAGAACAAGTGGTATCAATCATTTTATTGTGCAACAAACTCTGGGAGGAATGACACAGAGACTCACTAAGTCTAATTCTGAGTAGTCTAGCTCTATGGTAGCAATTGAGGTAGCAAAGGCCATTTTGAAGCAGCAACTTGTTTCCATACAAATAACTTCCGTTTAAGATTGGGTCTGCAGCACACACTCAGAAGCAAGACAGTTTTTCCTTCAAGCTTCTCTTCTTCCCTAACATTCAGGTCATTTCCCATAAAGGAAGACAGAATTCACTACAGGAATGGAGATATTTACATCTTAAGGACCAGATGAAGGCTGAAGGATAGAAGATAAGGGATAAAGTAGAGAATAGGTAACTTTAGGCTGGATTCAATTACAGATTCATTCACTTTTAAAATGTGTTTACACTACAGCTTGAGGTAGATTTCTAAGCACACATCAAGACCAATAGATATCTAGGGTGAAACTTATTAGATACTAAATCTAGATGCTGTGCTCTGTTAGAGATACCTTAGGGGTCTGTAAGCTCCCTGTGTGGGCTGGCAGGTATGACTGAGGACTTGACGGAATCTTGCACTGCTCTGGAGAGGCAGCTGGAACAACAGGATTCTGAGCAGCACTTAAACTGACAGAAAGTGATGTATTTGGGTGGCTAAATACCACTCTGGGTTCATGCTACCAGCGGAGTACAATTCAGTCATTGACCTGTAAGTGTCTAGTGCCATTTGAGACGCCCTTGGCTATTCCACCTCCAGCCGCTAGTCCAGATGCATATGGCTTTCCCTGCTAGCTCTGTGTCATGTCTGCCAGTAGAGTGTGAATGTCTTTGCTGTCTAAGAGTTCTTAGAGCTCTGTGTCATCTGAGGCACTTTGGAAGAAAGACCTGTGCTGTTCCAGAGCAGGTGGGCTACCCAGCTGCAATGCAAGTAGTCCTGTGTGCATGCACGTGACTTGAGCCTCAGCTGCCTTAAGCTGAGGTGCCTGAATGATGGAAAAGCAGACTCTTAAAGACTTTCATGTTGAAAGGACTGTTGAAATAGTTCAGCCTTCTGCTTAAAACAGGACCAACTCTGAATCATGACTATGATAATTACTTTCTTGCCTTCAAGCATCCCCTTAGACAAACAAAAGCAGCCAAGCCTGGGCTTATGCAGAGTGCTTAGTGCTGTGCCTTATGTTGAAACACTGGAGGATTCACCATCTCAGTATTGTCCCACCTACCTCATCCATGGTCACATAACCAGTACATCTTGAAGGAAGCTCAAAGGAGATAAACCTGGTGATGCTGTAATCTCTCATATCCAGTTGTCCACACCCAGCACTCCTGATTCGTAGAAATAGCTATGGTGAAATCCTTCTTATCTCTCCCTCTCTTTTTATTTTTTTTTTTCTTTTTATTTGAGTCTTGATCTCTCATCCCCTGAGATCTGTGGAGCTTCTCTCAGAAGGATGTTTTACTTGATACTAAATGCTTCTATTGTCATTGACTGACAGAATGAAAATAGAAGAGAGACTCTGTGATTTAGTGGTAAGGGAATCAGTGACTATTCATTCTTTAATCAGTTGGTACCTCCTCCAGATACCTTCCACCTTGATTCTGTGACCAGCCTTAGCCTCACTTAACTATAACCAATATGATATAAATTGCACAGCAGGTTCCTGTTTCCTTGGATCTCTCTAAATCCCCCTGCCTGTGAATGGTTCTATATAGTAAATGGCAATAAAGGAGTTTTCAGTGAAATAGTGCAGCTACACACTGTAATTCAACTAGTTCTCAAATATCATATTAGTTCTCCTACTGCATACAAAATATAGGATTAAACTCTTGGATTTCTTAATATCTAGTGCCAACCTGTGCAAACTGTGGAGCCTTTATACTGCTGTTTTATAAAATCTAGTTACAAGAAGTACTTTCAGGAGTGATTTTCAGGAGTTGGAAGTGTTAGGAACTGGAGCCTCCTAGAACCTCCTGGCATCAGCACCTATTTTAAAGGGCTTTGAAATTTGTGCTGCTACTTTCCTTTCCGTGGCAACAGCTGCCATATCTCTATCACTTGTCCTTGTACCAAATGACTCTTATTAATTCACTTCTGTTTAGTAGGAGCTCTGTGTTTGATTTCTCCACTCTCCCTACTTCACTGTTTCTTTTGGGTTTCTCCCAGCCCCATATTCTGAAGCCTTCAATATCGCTTGAAAAATGCCTGGAGCCAGATAGAGTACACAAAGTCTTGAGCCTTTGGGTAGCAATGTAGCATCTCTGGGAGGGGAAATTTCCCTCTCTGAGCATGAAGCACCTCTATAGTAATGAGCACACCACCTTTGATCAAATGAAAATTAAAGTGACATGGTGCTTCATCAGTCAGAAATCTCCCATCTGCACCTTGCATTGCCCCATGTCCCATGCCCTCGGTCATGATAAAAGTGAGGGCTGTGATTTTTTCATAACACAGCACTTTGCTGGCTGGATCCTCTCAGGTGTTTTTTAGGCTTGCTCTGCCACTGGCCCTGCTTTCCAAGAGCTCTAGGAAGCAGTAGAAGGCAGGTGGCAACTCTTCACTGTGGTTTTTGCTGAGGTTTGGAGCCAAGCAGCTGCCAGGCAGTGCATGCTCATGGTGTGGAGTAACCCCAAATAACAGGAAAAGTCTCAATTAAAGGATGAGATTTGACACTCAGGAGGAGGGGAGCCAAGTCAAGTGCAGTGAATTAAAACCTGGAGATCAGAACCAGAAGAGAAAGGGTGGTGGGTTTTTACCCTTGATTGAAAACCGTATTTCCATCACTTTCAAGATTAAGTGGTGTTATTGGATGCAAGATTTCCGAAGCTGAAGGTCGTAGCATTTTGTCTTGTTCTTACATTTCATATTGCCTTGCATCTTAAGAGTCCCTCTAATGTCCTGGTATAGCAAAGTCTGTGGCAGAAGCACCTTGACCGTGAGTGAAACCCTGAACTGACTTGCTGTCTCCCATGTCATGACCTTTGTTAGGAGGAATGGGAGGAAATTTGCTGCAGCATAAACGTAATTTCTGTCTCTGTGCCCTTGGGGACCTCTGCCTGGACACTCAGACAAGTCCCTTACTGCATTCATTCACACTGCAGGCAATTCACCCTCTCTCAACAGAGGCACTTTCACTCAGGCTCAATAAGGAAACAAATGCCCCATGCTCAGTGACTGCTAACTAAGGACAGAACTTTTGCCCCAGGTGTTGATCTTGTGTTTAAGCCTAATAAAACCCCAGTTAAAGGTGCATGTCTGAGTTTCCTGAGGAACAGATACTACCAGCAACGAAAGGGATCAGTGTGACAAATTTCTCTAATGCAAAAACAACAGAGAAGGTAGAAGTGTGACCTGAAAGAATGGATGCTTCTGGGTGAAGTGCTGGGAGCTGTCAGTATAAAGGGACTGTCCCCCACTACCTGAGTTGAGGCTGGACTCCCACGGGCATGGGAGTCAGGTTGCCTGTGGCTGGCATGGCCCTGCTCCACTCTTTCCTCTATGGGGTCCTGCAGGTTTGCCCAGGCTCTGGAGTTGGTCTTATTCTGTTCTGATGCACCTCTATCACTCCAGTTGCTGCTTGCAGCTTCTGGAGAATTCTTTGAAGAGGGACTTCAGAAGCTGTGTCTGCTGAAGTATTTCACATCACAGTTTTTTAGCCACATTGTTTGCTGGCTAAGGTATCTCTGAAAGCAGCAGACACCTTCACATGCTAGCTGAATTTTACTTTCACACTCCAGGCTCACTTTTATAGGAGGTAAATGCTTTAAAACCATTATAGCAAGGAGAGTTTTTAAATCATGAGAACCAAAGTCTGTGCTGCATCTAAAAACTGGTTTTGTTTTGCTTGTCAAGATTACTGTACCTTCAAATGACAGATGAGAATGTGAAAACTTTCTATCATCCTTGAAGATTCAGACTAGCTGAGAAAAAAGGGGAAAGGGAAAATCATCATTAAAATGGTCTTGAAAGGGATGACTTCCAAATTATTGTCTGTCAGCTTCTCCAGATGGCTTGAATATCTGTCAGGTGAATGGTATACATTAGAAATCCCTAACAAAACAAACTATAGGGAAAAAAAAGACAACATTTCTTTTTGGTCAGGTCTGAAAATGAAAGGATAAAAAGTAGATGAGGGGAAAGTAAGGAGGAAAATAACTTGAAGAAGATGTTTCTTACTAAAAAAGTGACTGTACAAAAAGCAACCTTCAGTTCTTGCTTTATTTTCTCTCTGCAGTACATGTATCAAGTCTGGCCCACTTCTTTTCATTTTTTCTAAGTGAAAATACAAATTGGGTTTTTACAATGACACTGGGCTCTTTCCTGCTTCAGAGGCTTCCCAGGGTCTTTGTTACAGCAGTGCAGACCCCTCTAAGAGCTGGACAGCAAAGTCCTCATGGTGCCCAGCAGTCCCTTTCACTGCACTCATAATGTGTAACTGACTGGAGCTGAGGATATACAAACAAATGAATGCATGTAGAAGGCTCTTAAAAGGCCCATAATCAAGGAAAGCCACCATGGGTTTAGTTGCTATTTTAAAATGCATTTTGTAGCAACAAGACTCTGACACTGAGTCCAAAGCTAAGTGCCTCATTCACTGCCATCACCACCTCTCTTTATTCATCAAAGAGGTGGTTTTCCCCATCAGACCTACCTGAATCATGTGCTTAGGTTTTCCCTATGCAAGGGAGAAGGAAGGGTGCTGTGGAAAGTTTGGCTTTATTTAACAGGCTTTTGGGGGTTGCAATGATCAAATGGGCTGACAAAAAACCAAAGAGTGCATCATTTAGCAGTCAGGGGCATGCTGTGCCCTCAACAAATGAGAGGAAGAGCTGAGTCTGTACAACAGCATTTGCTAGCTGTGAACTGTCAAGGCAGTTACAATTAATTTATGATAGGATGTCTACGTGGATTATTTAAGGCACATCAGATCTTTGGGTAGAGGCTGCCATTGAAGGCACATCAGCAGTCTGAGGACTGCCCATCACAGGGACTTGCAAGCTTCCTATTTTGTGCATTGTCTTTTGTTGATCAGTCTTGGTGTTTCTGAGTATGGTGATTTTGCCTACAGCAAAATCTGGTTAATGTCTTTTTGTTTGTTAATCCTTCTGTATTCATTGTTGGAGACTTGCTTTTATCCAGGCTATTCTTGGTCAGTATTTTACATCTTGGAGTAAGCTGATTGCTGCATGCCACAAATCATTTCTTTATCACTACAAAGATGAGACCTAGATCTGTGCCAAACCACTAATGTAATTACTGTCCCTTCCCTGCTGCATCCACCATATGCAGAACCTGTTAAATGCAATAATTTTCAATCACAAGCACCACTCCTGACAGACAAGATCATCTTTCAAGTGCTAAGTGTTACTAAAATATGATCGCACATTATACTCGCAGCAAGAGTGACAGGGAAGGCAGTGTGGGATGGACAAGGATTGCTCTGGGCAGTGGTTTTGCAATTTGTAGGTCTGGGCAGCTCCTCACTTAGCCCATAGGCTGTTTTTAGATCCCTTCTTGAAGGCATCCAACATTCTGCATGGGCTATGCAAAGAGGCTAGTGGCTAAATGGGACCCTGCTAAACACTGACGCCAAGCACTTAATTCCAGCTTTGGATTGCCAAGGCTGGTTGCACTCAGTCAGCCCTGCATCTGTCACCCCATGCCTTGCTAGGACGTTGAGCCAGCTGCAGCACTCGCAATAGCAATGTTTCACAGACCAGGGCAAGGAGCCCGTTTCATTCCCAAGTATGGAATCTCTCCAGAAAAGCTGGTCTATGACAGTGCCAACACCTCTAGTGGTGCGTGATATATCATCTAAAACAGCAGCCAAGTGCCACCAGCACCTCCACTTGCCTGCTGGCCCCATCCCACTGAATGGTTCCCTCACATCTTGAAGCTGCAGCCCTTTTTGTGAAGGTGCCGTTTACGAACCTACACATATCTTTCCCCTTTCAATTTCTTGTATTGACTCTGGTGGATAATGGAAGATGATAGATGACAGCAATTACAGCACATTGGGATTTTTTGTTTGTTTGGTTTGCTTTTGTTTGTTTGTTTGTTTGTTTTTTTCCTTTCTTAAGAAATGTTATAGGCATCCTAAACAATTTAATCAGCTGTAAGGGTGGGTGTGGTGTCTTGGGTCGCATAGCTGACTAAATGAAATAACTATAAGGCAGGCCAGAATGTGACTCTTGAGTTAACTAATAACTGCTCTCTACTGAAGCTGCAAAATTTACTTAATGTTTTCCACTCGGTTTGCAGCCCTTGGGTTTAACATAGACCTTTCAGTGGAAGTTGCAGCTGTAGAGCAGGATCTACATCCTCTTTGATTAAATAAATTATCTGTAAGCCTGTATGAATTACTGTATGAATTACTAGTGGTAATATTATGTAGCCTTTTTGCTTTTGCAGGATTTGATCCACACAGTTAGTTGGTTACAAACAGAGTTGGATTGATAAGAAGGGAAAGAAGAGGCTGAGGGGCTTTTGTCCAAGTCCTATTAACACCATGGGCTTTGAGGGACTCTTCACCCTTTCAGTGCATAAAGCAAGGGAGTTGAAATGCCAGTTCCCAGCTTCACTGCCTGTACAGACCGAGGCAGCATCGGCCCTGTTGAAGTCATGTGGAATTGTGCTGAAAGCAATGGGACGTGACACACACATGCTCATACATATAAATCTACCTCAGGGCATAAAACTAAACTTGTGAAACTTTTTCTTGCATACCAGCAGGCTCTAAATCTTAGTGGAAGTCTTATAGTGAAGGCAGGCCCCTGAGTTTGGCCCAAACATCCCCTGCCAGAAGTACTGGAGAACACAAGTGTTTTGTCAGTAGACACAAATCCACAATAGGTGCATATGCACCACTACAGGGAAGTGTCTGAAGGTGGATCAAAACCAGCTGTAAACCAGTAATATCAAAGGAGAAGTCAAAGCAACAGCTTGTAGACTTGTGGCCAGTTGGTACCTGTGGCAAAACCAATATTTATAGTCACAAGCCTTTTTGCCAGATGGGAATGTAGACCCATGCCCCTGGCAGCACCATTTCTCTCTGAAAGGTTTTGTTCTCTAAATGAAGTGTGTGAGCTTGACCATGACTTTATACCTTGTTCTTTACACATAAACATGCTGCCTCTCATGCTTGGGGATCATGTGTCAACATCAGCAAGAGGCATCAGTTTTCCATTTGATCTTGTCATCACAGTCAGTGCAGGCTGGGAGCAGAAAAGAAGCTGAAGTGCTTGGTGGCTGGTACTCCATAGATGAAACTCAGCAGTGCTAAAGCCCATACCCAACTGGAGAGCCACCTGTCACTGGGGTAGGGAGGCTTTCTGATATCGTTTTCCCTTACTTGGTTTATCTATTTCTAGGAGGCACAGCTAATGGTGAAGCTCAGTGGGAGGTGCTGTGGGCTGATTATTAGGCAGTTTGGACTGGCTTTAAGGGCAAGCGGTCATGTATGAGCTCCTTTGGAGCAATTCAACATTATGGTATACTGCACTGCTAAGGAATTTTTCACTGAAATGCAGAATTTATTTTCACTGAAGCTGGGCTTTAAACTTACAGTGATGGACGGGCAGAAGTGGGAGAAGGAAATAAGGTGCACATGTTTGGAAGAGGATGAGCTGTGTTTGGAGGTTGGGAGTGTAAAGTGATGTGAGCAGGATTCGTGGGAAAAAGCCCAAACAAGAACCTGTTGCTGCAACAAAACCTAAAGAGAGCTGAAAACAAACAGTCTGTGAATGCAGTGGGCTCTAGACACTTGCCACCTGAGGAGAGTAATTGGCAAGGGCTGAGTAAGAGCTTGTTCTGGGTTTGGAGGAGCAGTATTGTTATGCTAATAGAGCTTTCACTTGCCTGCAGTACTGCTGTTGAGCTCTCCTGGAAGAATCGGGCAGAAGGCTTTCCCAGGACCTATTTGGAGGAAGGGCTGGCTGCCATTCCATCTGATCCCATGCAGGTGGCTACAAGCCTGGGTTGTCTCCTACCCCTTGCATACATCTCCCTGTCCCTCGCAACAGAGTCGTGTGAGCAAGGCCTCACAGAGAGTCTGTTCAAGTACACAAGTTGATGGAAGCCAGCTCAGTGAGGGCTTTTTACCAGAGTTGTGGTCTGCCTGGGCTGGCACCAGGCAGGTTGTGGGCACCACAGTCAGTGTGGGAAGGGGTCAGAGCCACTGCAGGACTGGCTGCCATGGTCCAGTGGTCTGCGAGGATGTCTCTGGCATCAAGGTGTTCTTCTTCCCTTCTCCATTCATTCTCACCTTTCTTGTTATAGCAGTTCAAGTGACAATCAGTTGGGTTTTTTTCAGTCTTAAGCTGTCTTTAACAAATGTAGACCAAATTTTGGCCAAAGTTCTCATGTCTGAGAATACCTTCTAAGAATTTGATTAGAACTGATTCTCATTTACATCGATTCTACCTGCTGCCATTGGCTTTATGACCCTGGGGGAAAAAAATCAGATGATATTGTGGAAGTCATTAATTAGTGAGGACATGAAAAGCAACCATATCTAGGTCAGTCAAAGTTCTGAAAATACCTAGCATTCACGGGTCCTTAATTGCTTTTCTCCCTTTATGGCTGTTGGATGAATGCACCTGAGGGAGCTGCCTCAGAGATTTCTTTTTCATTATGTATTGTAGATATAGGGAGACAGGAGCAGGCAATGATGGCTCAACAGGGGAAGAAAGAAGTAGACTTTAACAGCAAGAAGAAATTTTAACTTAGTGGAGGAAGATCTAAGGAACTAATATTGGGCATAAACAGGGACAGGTGTGATTGAAGAAGCAGCAGAGATGCTGCTGAGCTACTTTGATAACAGCTGAGATTGTAAGAGCAGTAAACATCTTTTGAAGAAAGACGAGATACTGCTTCTGGACTTTAGTGCCTTGTCCAGGTATGTCTTTGAGCAAATCAAGAACAAAATAAAGTGATTTCTGTATCTTACAGGAGCATCAGCAATATGAGACGCTTAGGTATCTTGAGAATGGAGAAAGTAGAAATGTACAAAAACCTCCAGGCCCTGAGCCAGAGTCCCTCTCAGGCCTCTTGTTAGACTGGTGTGATATCCACAGTGTCTCTGTCAAACACTCAGGGCTTTTCTGCCCTAGGAGCACGGCAGAAGAAGTGCTTTGTCAGGGAGGACATTCTCCTTATTGTCAAGACAGGAAGAGCATGGCCATGTGAGGTCAAGAGGCTTGCCCAAAGTCAGTGAGTGAGAACTCTAAGGCTTGAAACCTTGTGCTCTGTCTAGCAGGTAAAAGACACCACTGCAAACTTTAAGAGGACTTGCTTGCCTTTACAGCCTGCAAAGTGCCAGGTGGTCCCAACCTGTTATCTACATAGAGATTTGTTTCCAGTCTTATTTATAAGATCTGACACAAAGGAGGTAACATTTAAATGCTGTAACATACATTGAAATGTTCTCTGTAATCTGTCTGTGTAAGAAGCTTTGCTGGCTACACCCACTTTTTGGCAGTTGCTGCAGTGACAGCTGAGAATGCAATATGATAAGAATGCCCTTTCTGCAAAATAATCAGAGTGCATTGAGTGATTCCCAGCAAGGTCTTGTGAAGGGAAAGACTTTGACAAAACACACCTGTCTGGGAGAACATGAGAGCTGAGGAAAGTAAAGTGTGCTGTGAATGTTAAGCCAAGTATGATAATAGATAAATGGCTCAAGACCTCAGTTGTTTCAGCTGAATGACTTGAGAAAACTTTGTGGAGTGTGTACCTGTGGTATGAATTGATCAGGAGATATGAAACCATTATTCTCTTGATTTTGAAAGGGTGAAAACCATATGAAAATGACAACAGAATAGCACAAGTGTCAGTTTTCCTGCTAGAACTAGATAGACCCTTGTTGATTGTTGTTTTAATTAATCCGAAACAATCAGCTTGTAAATGCCGTGATTAACACAGCTTCTATTTAACCCCATGTTGTGTGTTCCAAACTCTATATTTAGCAGTTCTGCAGAGAAGAAGAGGAGTCTAAAAATCCTCAGATAAAAGCTGAGGATGGCTGAACTGCCCAGGCTGGCTCCAGCACAGATCAGCTCTAAAACAGTGCAGCAGAATGCAGCATTAGAAGTCAAATGGTTACCACCTGTTTTTAGGAGAAGAAAATACTTCTTTTTTTTTCTCTGGGATTCCCAAATGGCAGCTTGACATTTTGATTCCCAAGTGGTAGCCCATGTTTAAGCTAATGGCAATGGCTTTTATAAACTTGTTTCCTTTTCTCCCCATAGGTTTGTTGATTGGCTCTGGTTGTGCCCTCTATCCTCTTGGCTGGGACAGTGAAGAAGTCAGACAAACCTGCGGTAACCTTTCCAACCAGTTTGAATTGGGTGAGTCATCATGAGAGCATCTCAGCCACATTAAACTCTTCTAGCAAACTAGGACATGAACGCAGGCTTGGAGAAGCAACCTACCTGTGGGTGGTGGGCTATTCATATTGCATAATTCTGTTATGGTGCTAAGGCAGGGAATTTCAGATAGTTTTCTAGAAATACTTTCCAGAAGAACATTATAAAAGAAAATGAAGGAATGTATGTATGTATATGTGTATATTTTTAAGATATAAGTCAGATTTTATAGTCTTGCAGTGTAGGGGCTAACACTCCTGGAGATCTTGACAGGGTAGACAGAGGCATCCCATCACTGTGCAGGTCTGGGTGTTTCTCAGTGGAGTGCAGTTGGCTATCTTTGAATTCTGACATACTTGTGGTCTTCTAAACCAAGCCTAAAGAATATATCTTTTTGTTGCTTATGTATTTGAGAAGCTGGCATATAGCATGTGCTCCCTCTGTCAGCCTTCTTCCAAATAAGCCACTGGCCTTACTGTTGATGTCTGCACTGAACCTGGAATGGAAGCCAGGGATGAAGTCAAACCAGGCTCACATGTGTGTTCTCTCTGGAGAGGGCTCTAGAAAACAAAGGCACAACAGCAACCTAAGGATTAAGCAATGTGGATGATCAGGATCTGATGTTTGAATGCACATCTAGGTCTTTGTTTAGCTGGAAGGATCGATGCAGTTGTTGATGCCTACTTGGTAAGTGCTCTCTGATTCTGCATTACTTGAGAGCAAGGGGAATCTGCAATCCTCCTGAAGGAGGAGGAGGATCTGACCGTCTTGACTCCCCACAGATTTGAGATCTTCTGCTCCCAAGAATACAGAGTTCTCCATTCCCAGCCCCTGCAAGCAAAATCTTAGTTAATCTTAGAAATTCTTTCAATAGCTGTGTGTGGAGGACCTATGTAGGGCCTTACAGTAATACCAGGGTATGGAAGAGTGGACAAAAGCTATCTCCTAGGCTTAAATGCAAACTTGCTGCATTATCTTTTAATTTTACACTAATGTTTACGTCAGAGAGAAGATTTGTTTCCATCTCAAGAGATATTTTCTGTCAAGATATGCGAATGAATTGAGGTTGAAAGACGAAAAATTGCTGCTTTGTGAGAGATGCTTCAGGCCACCCTCCCCTACACCATTCCTGCTGTCTTTTAGTGCATTTGATCTGGCATGGGACCAAAAATTCACATATCCAATATCAGCACCCATCACTTCAGTGTCACCGACGTTCTTATCAGCAACCACCTATGGTGTTGCCCAAGGGATGTGTAATGTGCTCTAGAAGCTTTACCTTGTTATTCTGAACTTTAATATCCTTCTGTGATATCGATATTAAATTTTCTTTTCAGAGAAGTATAGAAAGTTCTGGCAATATTTTTATTCACCAAATAATTCAAAGATATAAACACAAAGGAGAGAGAGCAATAAGAACAGAAATGTATAGTTAAATAGCAGAAAAAAGTGTCCCAGAAGTGAGATTCCCAGCTCTATGGAAAGGCATCTCAAAGAATGTAGTAGAAAGATGATGCAAAACTCTGTAGTAAGTGTTGCAGGGAGCACTGGGGTTTGTCACTGCCCACGGTCAATCCTGTGCAGAAGCCTGAAGTAGTTCCTAGCTGGTTTATTCCCAAGTGCAGAAAAGTGTTACCTTTCCAGGCTATTTCTCTGCAAACCCAGAAGGTGGGGGCCCATGTCAGTCTGAGTTCCTTGAAGACAGTTCTTGGGCATTTACAGACTGACCTTAAATATTGTCATGTCCACAATCAGAACAGAGTCTCTGAGACCCCCTTTGTTGTCTCAGTCTTGACTCATGAGTCAAATATTTGCATAAATTGAACCACTATGCCCTTAAAGTCAGTGAAGAAACACATGAAAAATTCAGCAGTTAATTTTTCTTCCAGGTACACATAAGGACCATAAGATGTATTGCATTAACTGTGAAGGCTTGTATTCTTACTATATTTTCAGGACCCAGAGCACACAGGGCATGTGTTTTACATGCCTAGACTTGACAGTGTTGCTGATCCCACTGATCTGCTGCAATTGTATGTTAATACATTAATTAACAGATTATAATGAGAGCTGAAATTTGCTTTAGTGATTACCATTAGACAGCTCTGCCACTAACATCTCTTTTACACATGTGTTGGCAGTGAACTTAAATGCTTGGCTAGAATTTTTTTAACTTAATGTCAGTGTCTGGCTGATGCAGTGTTATCAGAATTATCTACAAGGAAGAGGTACTGTCCGAGGGCTGTTTAATAACCATACTGCTCATCCTTCATAAATACCTCTTGGCCGGTGATAAACCCAACCCTCTAGTCTTTTCTGAATCATTAGAGACTGGTGTACTCATTATAGCCTACAGGCCAAAACTGATGTTTCAAAGACTTAATCTCAGTAAGTCTCAAGACAAATTTAAGTAATTATTGCTTTCATTTGAATATTTAATTTGATTAAGCTGCAATGATATGCCTTCTATTCATGAGCCTGTGAAATGAGTTGCATGAAGAGCCATGCTGCATTCAAAATCTGCTCTCAGAAAATCTGAGCTGCTGTGAGCCCTGCACTGGTTTGCTAATGGGAGAAAAGGTGGTGATGGGAGTGCTGGTCCTGCACTGTGGGTGCTAGTGAAGATGACACTGAAAGTTTAATTCAGCACATGCTGTTAGTCTCAGGGTGTTCAAAAATATGCTGATCAGCAGACAGCATTCAGCCTCCTCTTCAAGCATGGCAGAGCTACTGCTGTAGCTTCAGCCACAGGGAACATGTGCATGCAGTTAGGAAAGGAGGGTCACAGCTCACCAGGTCTGGCCACAAAGCCGGGCAAGGTGGGGGTTCAGCACGGAGATTTGTTGTGGACTTACAAAAGGTGAGGGGAAAAAATGTTTGAGGTTGAAGACAAGGATTGTTTGAGCTTTGGGACAAGGATAATCCAGGAGCTGCAATCTACTTTGTAGGAGGATGAGAAGAAACAGAGGCGGCTACAGACGAGGGACAAGAAGTCTTGAGATGCAGCTGAACTGTGCACTGTGAAATGTAATGTTAACCATAAATGTTCTAGAATTAGCAATTAAATGAAAATTTCTGCTTAACCAAAACATGACAAACCCCCACCCCCCATAACATGCACATAACTAGATAAAATAAATAAATAGGAATGCTAAGAACCCATAAAAACCCCTGATCCTTAGTTAGTGTGCTAGATAAGAAACGCTTGTCATGTCTTCAGGCACTCTAAAAAGGCATTAGACTAATAGGCACTCCAAATAGTGCAGAGATAACCCATAATGTGAAGAGAGAACCTCCTCCCTCCACCCCTGTCAAACACACATATTTCTGTGTACATTCCAAAGCAATATTTAAAAAGGCTGCAGGAAAAATCATCATACCTTTAATTTATGTATAAATGGATTTGAGTATTCTTTTCTAGAAGATCTGAGCCAACATTGTGAAATGCCTAGCAGTTTGCTGCTCTCTTTAAAAATGGGTATTTATTTGGTTTTTATAAAGTGAACTGTGTCCAAAGGATTTACTTAAATATTTTTATTTGGGCTATTTTTTTTCAGTCAGTTGAAAGTGATTGTACAAGTTCATCACTGGTAAATAGGAGGAATTCTTCCACTGAAGATACCCTGTCAAGGACAACCCCATGTAGTGATTAAATGATATTCAGTAGATGAGCTGTTTTGCTCATGGGGAAGGGGAATAACCTCTTTAACAGACAGAGACTGGTGCACTTCGTAGAGGGGCTCACTCCCTACTTTAGACTAGTGATCTATTTTTGCCATTATGAAAAAAAGCACAGTGATAGATTCAGCCTTTAGCAAATGACCCCTTGCAGATCTTGTTGAGGGGTTAAGCCCGTAATAGGTCTCTGTTGTGTTCCCTTGCTTGTCGTTGCCAGCTCCCTAGCAGTCAGCATGACCTGGAGGTCTTGGAGTCCCAGCATCCCATCACAGGTCACAGATGGAGCAGTATTCCTGCTGAAACACTGAACTATGAACTGGAGCAATCTTCTACCACTGTTTTTTGGGTAGAAACTCATAGGAGTAGGGTAATACAAATAAATGGGGGGTACAAAAAAAGAGATTTTTATGTTTCAAACCAGCACAGTTGCTTGTTTATTGACTGAATCAAAGTCCTTCATCTCATTTGGCAACACACGAATGCCTGAGGTGGAGACTAGAGTAATAAGCAAGCTGTGATCGAAGGGACTGCCTTTCACTGAGAGTGGATCAAAATCTTTTTAATCACTTGTCACAGTGCAAACTATTATTGTTATGTTTCATTATTTACAGCCTGGAGTTGCCTGTGGGCCCATCCAGGGCAGCACTGACATGGCACATCAGTAAAAGTGTTGCTGACTCAAGTGTGTGAAAGTGAGTCAGACCTGCAAAATCCCTTAGTCTGCAAAAAGAATTAGCAGGTGATTTCCCCAAAGCAAGCATCGTTGTCGCATATTATACAGCAGAATTCAATTTTGCTGAGCTAGAGGCTCTAATACCATTTTGTTTTCATTTCTAAGTGTACCACATAAGAATAACAACTGAAAAGTGAGGATTTTATCTGGAAATTCATTAAAGTGAGGGTCTCTCCATTAAGGTGAGAGTATGCTCTAAAGTGAAGACTGCACTAGACATTTTCAAAAGCTTCCACATTCTGCAAATCTAAATTGTGTGAGGAAATCTGAATTTGTTTGCCTGTTTTAAAAGATAATGTGAGTTTATGAATGTAAGTACAGTAGAATTGGTTTTGAATACCTAAAATCAATATAAGGCTTCATTTTAGGCCATCAATTTCCCTGGATGTGCATATGGAAACTGCTCAGTTGTTATATGGTCATGTCTGTTGTGACAGGTGCAGAGGCAGCCATGTCCCACGTAAAGTCCCAGAGAGCTCAGAGCGTGATCAGTTTAACTCACAAAGTCAAGGCACGGTTGTCATCTGGTGAAACACCACTGCAAGACCAGTACCTAAGAGCCCAAACAGTAAAATGTTTATCTGGAGGAAGATTAATTTATCTAAATATGGATGACTTATGCCATCATAGGTGCCCTAGGAAATTTCATCTGGCCTCCAGCTGCCAGTGCCCAACCACCAGATGTACGAAAAGGTATTATGTATTTGCCTTATTAACCTGAAAGAATGAAGACCCTGAATTTAAGATAAACTCCAATTTTTAAGGCAGACTACTTGGAAAATATTTGTCTCCTTTCATGAAATACGGTGTGTTTGGGCAGTCATAGCTCAGCTCGGATGATCAGTGCTCCAGAATTTTTTATGTCCTACTCCTTTTTTTGGGACATTACTTTTTTTTAGCATCCATTTCCTTACCTAGGACCTACTGTTTTTTATTCTGCTAGGTGATTTTTGTGCTCAGAAGCATTATAGAAACATGGCTTAGTGTTTACTATATGTGACTCCTTCAGAGCTAATTTTTGAGTTTCATGATGCTTTTCTTTGCTATTGCCAAAGTCCTGTTTGGCCCCGGCACAAGTTGCCCAGAGAATCTGCTGACGCCCCATCTCTGGAAGTGCTCAAGGCCAGGTTGGATGGGTCTTTGAGTATCCTGGTCTAGTGGAAAGTATCCCTACTTAGGGCAGTGGGATGGAAAGTAGATGGTCTTTAAGGTCATTTTAACTCAAAACAACCATACAACTTGACTAAAGGCAGTGAAAATGACATCAAGGACTCGGTGTGGCCATTGGCATGCCATGTCCTGCCTACCCACCTGGCAACTGCTACCCTGGCCTGCCCAGGACACATTCTGTGCCTGTTTGAGTTCATGCCATCCTTAATAGATCTGGAACGGTCTCATGTCCTGTGTCTTCTGCAGATCCTTCTGACTCCTCTCTGGTTGTTCCACTTTCTCTGGCTGTCATGCTTTATTGCTCCCTGTCACGGTCAGAGACATCCTACAGCAGCATCCTAAGCAGATAGCTCCAAATGCACACCTTTGCTTGCTGTCTATGGCAGTCCTCCCATCTGTGAATTGCTGTGAAAGGGATCGCCTGGCCAAAGTGGCTGTCTAGAGAGCAACTTAAAAGCCTGGCTCCCATCCTGAACTAAACAAGCAGCTGAATTGGCCTCAAAACCTCTCAGAAACTTCTCTGTTGAGGGATATTTGTTTCCAAATATCATTGTTATTAAGGTTCCCCTTTGGCACTTTTAGAGGGCTTGAAATATCTTAAAGAGAACTGTTGACTTGGTAATTGCTTTTGCTGTAGAAATGTTAGAGTAAATGATCTTTAAAGTACTTTGAAAGCGAACATTGCAGTTACTAAAACAGCATAAAAGCACCACAGAAAGCAGTCTATGTAAAAAAGGTTTTGTCAGCTAGTTAATTTGTCTTAGGTGGCATAATTTTAGTATCTGGTTGGATGTTGACATACAGTGCCAAAACGATCAAGAAGGGGATTTAGAGGGAAGGACAATTTGTTAGAATTGTATTAAAAGCAAAAGATTCAAAGATGTGTTTTCCTATGAGGAATCTATCTGAAAAAGGCAGTTTTCTTATTTGCAGATACTCTGCGAACAGTTCAGAGGTTTTACCTGTTCATTTTTTTGACTGAGCTGAGCACGTACCAGCGTACGTGCCATCTTTACCATCTTTACCAGCGTACCTGAGGTGCAGCTGCTGAGTTTTTTGATAAATGAGTGAGCAAACTATGTGCTAGTAAACAAAGTGGTCCATCAACAAACATTTTCCTCTTTCCTGATACCCAGATAGCTTCCATTCTTTAATTTTTATAAACCTTTGGTGCCTATATAAAGGTCCACTTATATTCTAACATAAAGTGAGACTATTTACAAGAGCATATAGTGACAGGGCAAGGGGGAATGGCTTCAGACTGAAAGATGGTAGGTTTAGGTATTAGGAAGAAATTCTTTACTGTGGGAGTGTTGAGGCACTGGAACCCAGGTTACCCAGTGAAGTTGTAGGAAGATATAAGTGGGAGCATCCAGAAAGGGACTCAGACCACCTAGAGCAAATATTTGGTGCTCTTTATTATTCAAGAAAGTCAGTTGAACTGGCTGCTTGGAATTGCTTCATAGTTGAAAGTGAGAAAAATAGGTGCTACTAGAGCACGTTCGCCTGCTGGGCTTTAGATGTTTACTTTAAGAGCAACACGATTTTGGAAGTGACTTTTCCTCCTCATTGTCTTCAGAGGCAGTCTGGAGTACTACTCCAGTGTGGATCTCCAAAGAGAGGTGAAACTGATTTCATTTCCTGCAATAGGTGAGCTTTCTGCTGACTTCTTGGAGGAGGCTGAGAGAGCTCCTCATTAGCTGGGCATAAGCTATTTGCTTTTGGGAATCTGAGCATTGTAACTGAAACAAGGTATTGGTTTCTTGTTCTTTATTCCACGATAAATGCACATCTACAGCAAATTTGAGGTTTGATTAAACAAAATTACATGATCCTCCAAAGAAAGGAGGATTTGATCATATGAGTGAGTGTCTGCATACAGCAGAAATAAAGAATTTCAAGTTGGCTTTTTTTTCCTACTCTTTTTACACTTCAGACCTTTATGAAATTTTATGCATTTAGTTACAGACCAGTTATAAGTAACCAAAATAGCTTGATCTGTGTATGCATAAAAAACATGTATTTTTTTAAAAGATAAATTCACTGAGAAAGTCAGATCTGTGCAATAGACAAAGAAACCAGTTTCACTGAACTCGTTATTTTTTATCAGGTTATTTGCTGGGCTGCAGTTTTACCTTGTAGTGTTCTTTCTTTGTTTCACATAACTACTTCAATCCTTTCTGGATGCGTGCCAAGTTTCAGCTTCTTTTCATGCTTCTGTAGCTGATTTCACATGACAGCTTTTCATTGTAGCTGTGTCAAGAAAAAAAATCTTCAGCATTTTAATATATCTTGGCTTTGTTTCAAAATAATTGTGCTTTCTTATTAATTAACTGGTTATCTTTTGCATCCATTTATGGCTTTCGTATTTCCAAATCTCTGTATATCTCTTAACATCACACTCTAATTTTTTCTATTATTTCTTTTGCAACATCCTGATTTGATTATAAGAATTCACATTCTCTATAGTACTAGTCTCTCCTGTGAAGCTGCTAATTAGAATACTTGCACAACTTCTTGGAAGCAGGAATTGTAGTTTTTATTTTTGAAGGTATATAATTTGGATTCTACAGTCCAGCTAATTCTGAAATCTTTTTTTCTTCATCTTGGACAATAGGCTGTACTTAAGGTTTATTGATTAGACTTTGCCAAATACTTCAGACTGCAAACCCAGGATACTCTTAAAATTAGCAGCAAAGAAAGTACAAATATTTAAGATACTAAATCATGCAACTAACAGATTTCCATCCAAGACACTTTTGTATTCACGATACTTTTTCATAAGTGGCAATTATTGGTTATTTTAGATGAAACCATATGTTATTTCCAAGACCCTGATAACTATATGTTATAATTATTTATAAGACATCATGAACCGAAATCCTGGTAAAATTCTGTTTTGGCAACTGGATCCTGGCACAGCTCCATGGTGTATCAAGTATCCACAGGTTTTCTGTTGCCAAATTTCACTCATTCCCAAACTTGACTTAATCTTTATTTGCCTATGTATTCAAGTGGAGGAGGGGTTCAAGGGGACACATATTACGGCCTTGAAGATCTCATTAGAAATCAGGAAAAGACATGGAAGTGTCTTTTGATAAGTTCATCATTCACTGATAAACTATCCCTCAGCATTTTCTGATTTCTTCTGATTTAGTAAATACTGTCATGTTCTATGGGACTCTCTTCTTTGAACCTTCTTGTGATAGTGTTCTCACTCAGCACACTACTGTCCTCAATCCTCAGGGTCCACAATTTCTCTGAATCCTTTCAGACAAAAAGAGAGGAATGTAATGTTTCCACTCTTTAATTCTTTTATTTGCTTGAAAAATGGTCATCCATCCCTATAGCTGCAAGGTCTTTTATTCTGTTACTTCAGTGTTCATCCTGGCACTCTCTTGCTGCCAATCCTAGTAAAACAAAGGTGAAAACAGAGTTCTTAATGGCTGGCTACAAATTTAGCTGAGCCAACTTGGACAATCCTGCTTCACTGAGCAACCAAGAGATGCAATTATTTATGCTCTCTTTAAAAAAAAAAAAAAAAAGAAAAGAAAAAAAGAAAAGAAAAAGAGATCCAGAATTAACAATATGCTGAAGTCCCAGCTTCTCCCTCCATACTGACATGTCAGGTGAAGACTGATTTGTTAAAAGCAACACCAGTTCTGTGCAGAGAAGCAAACTGCTGTGATATGTGTCATCTCTATCAGCTAAAAGGGCACTTCAGCTGCTGGGAATTTACTTTGGCGCAAAACCAGATCTAGCCCATCTTATGAGCAAGAACATGTACACAGTCTTGCATACATCTCCACACCCTCAATGGACAAGCACTCATATCTATATTTATGTGTATTCCTATGCAGTCTTAAGTAAAACAACAGCTTTTATGCCTCCGTGTGTGTGTGAAAATTTACATGGTTTCCATAACTGCCTTATTTGGACAGTTCTGCAGAACTGGACTTCTAATCTTTTATATTACGGGCTCCATAAAAAACTCTGCTCTACTTGATGGTTGAATTTAAGCCCCAATTCTGCAAAGCTCTTAACCATTTCCTTACTTCTGAATACATGACTAGTCCTGCTGATGTCAGTGCGATAATAACTCCTCAACTCTGCTTTTTATAAAACTTCCTGTTCCTTTTAAAATTAGTGTTTTATATCAGTGTGAGGGAGAAGTAATTTTACAATTTAAGCTGCAAATAAATTACCCAATTATTAATAACCAACAATCTTTCTTTAGGGTGCAGTAGACTAAAAAAGGTGGTAAAATGAGAACACCAAAGCAGAAACATTAACTCCAAATATTTTTCTCCTTTTTTAATACAGGTTTAGAAAAGGTGTGGCATTGTTTCATTTTGACACGTGCCTACGCAGTTTAGGCATTCATTGCAATGAGTACCTTTGAGATGGTTTATCTCTGCCCTTATATTTAACTATACTTGCAATGAAAAGTACAACTAAATCCTATACCCTCAGACACCTGCCCTGTTGCAGGCTCTTCTTCAGCGTGACAGCTTGAAATTCTGTTCTGCTCAGCATCATCCGAGTACAGATCACGCTATTCTGTCCAGGGCCTTCCATTTCTCTTGGCCCAGGCTGGTAATCATAGCCAGGTTTACTGCTGTGTTATTATTGCTCTAAGGTCAGACTCCCAACTCTTTCATCCATTCTGCTGCTCTCCCATTCTTTCCTTTGTTCGTCTTGACCCAGCTCAGGCTTGTGAACGACATTGCATTTGTTAGATCAAGAGGCTGCCTGCCTGCTGTGTCTCAGAGCATTAAGTAGGGCAGTGGTCCTTTGGGTAAATGGAGCGTGGGCTGGAGAAATAAATGTTGTTCTCTTCAGCCAAGAGCGAATGTATGTGTTGTGTCTGTTGAACACATCTCTGACACTGATTTAACACTTCTTTCTTTTTAATATGTATCATACACACTCTCCCCCTCTCCCACTGCCAAGGCATAAAGCTTGAAATTATACCATGAAAAAGGTCAAATTTACTTCATTCTATCCTGCTTACAGCTTTGGGCCATGCTACCAGATGAATCTATAAACTCTTTCTAAAGTAGTATTTTGACATTTATTTTCTCTATCTGGAAGCATCATTATGAGAAATATTTACTTTGGCAAGTGACAACTACAGTTCTCTGGTAGTTTTAGGAATACTTCACAATTTAAGAAGACCCATCAGATGGAGCCCATCTTATTACGTAGCACATCCTGTACTTGTATAAACGTGATCATTTTCAAAGTGATCCAAGGGGTTTAAACAACTGGTGTATGCTTAAGTCTGGTTTTGAAATTCCCAGCAGAAGCTATAGACAGTGTGTGTACACAGGCAAAGCAATAGATGGCCCATAGAAAGGTCTCTCCAAGAACTGCTCCGTGACTGGGCAAGTATCAGCATCAGTGACATTGCCAGGCACTTGGCAGCTCTCCAGTGTTTCTAATGGCCTTCTCTTGAGGAGGTCAGACGCTCTGTGTGGTCTTCCATAAGGAAGCCAAGAATAGTATTGATCTACAGAGCATAACCAGATGATAAAACCAAGCAAATCTCTGTGTGCTCCAGCACATTAAGGAGAGAGGCTAATGAGGTCAAACCAAGGCCACACAGCTCCTTGGTCATGTGAGGATCTTTGTTTCACTGGACTTTTTTTTTTAATAAAAATTTGTGAGGTCTATGCCGAAAAAAAGAGAAAAAAGTTCTGTGCTTCCTGCTGTGTCAGCCTGAGATCTTCAAAGTGGCCAGGAGCATAAGCGTTGCCTCCCACTGATGTCTCTTTGCAAAGCTTGCCTGACAATATCCTGCAGACAGATGATGGCCATGCTGTCTGCTTTGAGGCATGCTAATGCCTTGGACATACTAAGATGAACAGACATCTTGTGTTTCTTGTGCCTAAGGCAGGATTAGCTGAGTTGATAAATGCCTGAACCTGAAGTCTGGCCCTTATGGATGCCATTGGGAAAGAATATGGACATGTCACCTATTTCTAGATGGAAACTCTGTTAATACCTTCTGTCCTCTGAAGGGAGGAATGGTTTCTGATGCTTTTTCCAGAGACTGGGAAGGAAGTGTTGCATTCCTGCTTGTGCTTACTGAGAGCACTTGCTGCTCAAAGGATGATATCACCCAAGGTGTCAACAAGACAGGGAGAAATGCTGTTTTAATAAGTCCCAAGAGCTCAACATCAGAACGACCAAGATGGTGAAGCCCAAGTGAAAATTACTTCTGAGTTGGGCTGAAATCCTGAGGAATAGCAGTAGCCATCTCCATACTTTTGGAGACCTCTAAAGAGGCCTCCTCCCTGCTGCAGCCTCTGCTTTTCTGCTCTCCTCCCCTGCTGCAGGTACAGTCCTGCCTAGAAGGGAAGCAATCACTTTGCAGTCCATGGTGAGATTCTGCAGCACCATTCACTGGTGATGAGTTTGACTGTAAAAAGATACTGAGGCCCTTAAATGGGTTCAAAGCCATATTATGACACTGTTACGCCCATTAGACAGAAGATCAGTGAAGTTTTGATCAATGAGTTGTGACCATGGGTGGGGATAGGGAAATTTCTCTGGTTTTTTTTGTTTCTGGACTCTGTGATTCCATTCCCACAGCAGCACCCCATGGGTCAAGTGATCCCCTGATGGTATGTTTCTTTGCGAGTGGTCAGAATGGATGCCTGTGTGAGCGGGTCCCCCACAGCCACGTCCCAGGCTGTTGTCACTCAGCAGTTTGCAGCCACATCCAGTTCCCGAGCCCCATCACCGCAGGCTTGAATTACGCCCCGCGTTCCTTGCCTGAGATGGGCACACGAGTGGGCAGAGGCCAGAGAAGTGACTCCCTGGATGGGTGGCGCTGATCCGTGTCGCTCTGTTTCTCTTGCAGGGACGTGCCACATCGGCTGGGCGTACTACTGCACGGGTGGTGGTGCGGCGGCTGCCATGCTGGTGTGCACCTGGCTGGCTTGCTTCTCGGGCAAGAAACAGAAGCAGTACCCCTACTGAGCCAGCCCCGCGTGCGGATGCTGCCAGCTGCCCCAGGCGCTTGACGATGTCTTCTGGATGACAACGATGAACGAGAAATTTTTAAGTGCTCCCCCTCTGAAGAGGCCTCGGGTGGCCCCAGGATGAGAGGGTGGTGAAAGGTGGCACAAGGCCACTCGGTTGGGCTGGGCAGGGATGGGCTTTCTCACTCCAGCCTGCTCATGATCTGCTCTGCAATAACGTACACAAGGAAAACTCTGCTTTGGCAAATGGTGAAATTCTGCATGCACCAATTAATTAGCAGGTTGGCGAGGAGGCGGTGGTGCCTGGAGGCTGGGCTAGTGAATGGCAGCCCTGAAAGCACACACACACACACACACGCACAGATCTTGACCATGGCACAAAATGAGAAGAGAAGAAACTTTTTTTGTTGGGGTTCTTCTTTATTTTCCTTTTTTTTTTTTTTTTTTTTAAACTTCTCTCTGGTGGTTTAAAACTCGGTGTTGCAACACTTTTTAATCTATATATTAAACTTAATAAAAGGACCAATAAGCCACTTTATCAGTATTTTGTATAATCTCTACAAGTTTTTCTTGCCCAGACATTTAGCCACTGCTTATTCAGCCCTATATAACTTTTATTAAACCTCTGTGTTTTCAGCATTATTACAAAATGCAACATAATTACTTGGCATATGTAGCCTTCTTATAGTACCTTTAAGACATGCAGTAAATGAACCTTTTTCCTGTCCATTGGAAATTCCACTTACAGTACTGTAGAGCTCTGTTGGTTATGTATGACTAACAGGAAACTTCTTCCAGACATAGATTTCTGTTGCTGTTCTGTTTAGCTCATTAATGTCGTATTGTGCTGTACCATGTTTATAATTTCAATATTCATTTTTGTAAAATATATATATAATATGTGCTATTTTATGTTTGTATTTGAAAAATCTCTGTAAATAAATTTTTCCATGATCAATATTTGCAATGTGTGGTCATGTCAGTAGATGAAACAGTTCCTTCCCAGATCCTCACTGGAAAAATTCTTCTGACTTTTAAAACCGTGCTGTGTCCTTTAAAACACATACATTTAAGGTTCAGTTACATTGCCTGAGGATAGATATCTATTGCCACTGGAGGCATTCTGGCATATCCCACATTTTTACCTGCTTCTGTCTGATGTCCTGAAGGACTTCAGTGACACCTTCCCCATTTTGTCCTGGCTGCTGCAGACTCAGTGTTTCACACAGCACTGTATTATCCCTGGTTAGGTGACTGAAATAAACCTTTACTTTCTTAATAGCATCAACAATGATTAAATACCTACCATATTGTATTCTCTGCATATGACACTGGCACTGTACATACAAATCTTAAAAAACAATATTTTGTTTTCTTTAAGTAAAACAATGTGAACTTATAGCATAGGAGTTTTTAAGAGGTTTTCAATCATGACATTAAATGATGTGATTTAATTTCAAATTTATTTTTCTGCTTGTTTACCCAATATGATATTTCTGTCATTTGTTTTTAAGTTACTAGTTGCAGTTCTCCTGACTAGTAACACTTGTAGCTGAACAAATCTGACATCATGCCATTGCTTTGTACATTACGCTGGACTGCTTTTTTTGAGATTTGTGGAAATGGTAAAGTCAGCTTACAGTGATCAATCTTGGTATCACTCAACTGAAGTTTATCGGGTTTCATAAAGGCTAAGCACTATTTATTTGCTTTATGGTGCTGTGTAATGAAACCAAAATTGCACCTTGCTGCTCCTGGATTAGCCCATCATAGCCCTAACTCATCTGACTGCACTTCTGCTGAGAAGCACACCAACTGTGCCGTGGGCACTTGCCTCCCTGCACGCGCTTCCAATGGCACCAGAAGCAGAGGGATATGCAGTTCTTCCCTCTTGATTCCAGGTTTCAAGGCTCATCCCTTCTTGTGAGCACTCAGGATCATATCCAAACCTACTGTGGGAGGTCAGCACCATTCCATGTATCCCATAGTAATTATGAATATGCTTGTTATGGTTGTGATTGCTGCTTTATTAAAACTGAAGGAGATATAAACACAACTTTGACTGTGGCTCCCTTGATTCCTGTAAGACCTTAGGCAGCTGTATCTTAATGGAAAAATGCTGCCTTTTGTACAGAATGTTACTGTGGAAACATGCCTTTCCTTCCTCTGAAATTGGGATTTGCTATACCAAATCCCTGTGATTTACCTATAAATATATGTATTATTCTACATTTGACTCTCTCAAGATTATATCCTGGACCATGCATCAATGGAGAACATTTTGACTTTTTTTAGATCTTCCTGTGCTCAGGTTCAGGCTTGATTTATCATGACAAACTAGAACTATACAATTACTTCATGAAGAAAAATGGTGTTTTGTTGCAATGCAATACCATTATAGCATGACTGACTTTCTCTGAATTTGTATACCATCTCCTTTTTTTTTAAATTTGGGCTTAAATAGAATGTCAATTTTTAATAAGCAAGCCAATGACATATGCTGCACCTGCTTTGTAGCTGTTTATCATATAGCCTTCATCTGCTTTGATATAAATAAACCAATCACAGCTTAGTTAGGTTTGTCCATATTTGTGCATTTTGGTCCTGATATCCATTTAGCACTAGAATATAACTACCATTTATTATCATGGCTATCAAGCCTTACAGCTACAATCTCTAATAACTTCAAACCGGACAAAAGATTGCTTGCAATTTCACGGTATGAAGTGTCAATGAAATATTTACAATATTTACCATGTTTAATTTTCCATTTATTTATTCTTGAAGATGAGGAGCTTGGCCTTGCATTTGTCAAAACAAAAGATGTAAGCTTGCACATACTGCAAGGGCACTGCATTTTGTCCTTGCCATTGCTGGCAATGGTATCCCAGAATCCTGTTCATAAATTTATCAAGCTGTGTTTTAAAACTGTTTAAGCAGTTTTCCCCCAACAACTACACCAGGAAGTTTTTTGCCAAGTCTCATTGTTTGAGTGATTATATGCTTCCTATGTTCTAGACCACCCCATGTTCTGGAGCTTGCTGTCAACACAGATGTCAGAGGTCTTGGTCCACTCCCAGCAAACACTCTAGGAGCTGCAAGTTTCATCTCTCACTCCCAGCTAATACAGGAGCTAAATATATGGTCACAGACTACTGTTCATTATCAAAAGCTGTCTCAGGACCACAGGATAATTCAGGTGGGAAAGAACCTCAGGAGGTCTGTTGTCCGATCTCCTGCCCAAGGCAAGTTCAGTTATGAGGCTACAACAGGTTGCTTAGGAGTTTATCTCCCTGGTCTTGAAAATCTTCAGGAATGAAGATGAACAACACCAATCGGCAGCCTGTGCCACTGTCTAACTGTCCTCATGGGAAATAAGGTGTCCTTATAATGGACATCCTGTTTCAGCTAATGACCACTGTCTCATCCTCCTCCCAAGAATCACTGAGAAGAGCTCATCTCAGTCCTTGTCACCTCCCCATAGGTACTGAGTGGCTGCTATTGGGTTATCCTGTCCCCCACACAGCCATCTTTTCACCAGGGTGATTAAGTCCTGACTTTTGTCCTCCAGCCCCCAGGGCCCCAGGTCCTGTCCACAGAGTTGCTCCCAGTCCAGGCAGCCCCTGGCCTACGTCACTGTATGGACTTCTTCCTTCATATGTGCAGAACTTGGCATTTGTTCTTGTAGGATTCTGTAAGGTTCCTGTTGTGCCATCCCTCCAGACTGTCTCAGTACCTACGGACAGCAGCTCTGCACCTCATTATATTGCCTGGTCCCTCCAACTTGCTGTCATCTGAAAACCTGATGAGAGCACACTCCTTCAGCTCTTACAGGTCTCTGATAAAGCCATTACACAGGACGCGTTCCATGGCAGAATTGCCATACCCCACTCACTACAAGCATCCAAGTCCAGTCAGGGGACACAACCCTGGTCATCTAAGTAGGCTTTTACCCATCAGGTTGCTTAGCTATTCGGACCATAATGTCCCAAACTTGGTACCAAAACAACTTGAGAGCCTGTGTCAAAAGTCTTGCTAAAATCCATGCAAACAATAGCTTGTGCTCTTCCCTTAGTCACAAATCCAGTCATTATACCATGGTGGGGCAGGAACAGCTTGTTCTTAATAAATATGATCTGACTGAAAATGTACTTTACATATGTTTGAGTGAGGCAAGTGGAGATGGAAGAATTTGATGTAATTTTATTTACATATGTTTATTCTTTGGGAATAACTTCAGGAGAACACATTTTGAGTAGGAAATTCTCCCATCCTAACCCCAGAGAGCTGGGACTTTCTTTGCCTAAGCAGAATAGTTTGCAGTGCCAAGACTCTTGTCCTGAGCACTAACACAGTATTTCCTGAGAGCTAAAATGTAAATTCCATAATTCAAGCATTAAGTCAGGGAGAAGCTTTTCTGCATAAATATGAGAAAAGTGAATGCCCTGTCAGGAGTTTGAGAGGGCATTATGCTATTTCTATCCAAAAAGTCATTACTTTTCAAGTTCACATGTTAACAGATGACTTGAATTTTCACTCTGCGATGTAGAGTTTGCTCTCTCCACAAAATACAAATATGTGTCTATGAAAAAAAACCCCAACCTTTAAAAATGTTTCGAAATGAGTTAGCTAACTCCTGAGGTGGTTTAATGCCTTTATTTCCTTTCTCTTGTGAGAAAATCCACAAATCAGTTGCAACTGCAATTTGTCTGTCATTCATTGAAATAGTCTGTGAAAAATATCAAACTGAATGACAAGACAGATAATCTGTACATCAACATAAGCATTATTTTTGCTCTACATGCTAAACCTTCCAGAGACAATGGTGAAATTAGATATGTCTTTTTTTTAGAAGTGACATTTAAGTGTAATCCCTTAAGCAGAAAGGATTTTAAATATATGCTTTTGACTATTGTGTTTTTATTATTATTCTTTAAATAATCCTGGCAAATAATGATGGATCAGAGAAAATAAGGAAAATTTTGAAACAGTCTCAAGTTCACTTGCCTTAGTGACAAGAAGGATGGTTATTAGGTTAAATATAAATAGGTGGCCTTTTTTCATGTTCCTCACCAGGAAACAAAATGTTAATTGAAATTTATATGGATATTTTAGCAGAGCAAAGACAGACTGAATACTTTTGTGAACAATTTTGAGACCTTTCAGTCTGCTAGGAGTATCTGCTAGGAATATCAGCATGTTAGGGATATTCTGTGTTATGCCAAGCCTAATAAATTAAGTCATCACAAGGAAAGTATAGGGATTTTGAAAGGAACATATGGCACGACTTCATTAGACATGTCTACATCGCCAGGGTCCAGTGCATTGCTGCCTGATTTGCTGGCTGCCTAAGAGCAAATGAACTATACGTTACTCTGCTTTGAGCATCCTCCATCACACAGGGATGTCTTTTGACCCTCCAATAGCTCCTCAGCAGGCACTGTGGCAAATAATGAGCATCACTAGATGTGCAATCATCTCTAAACATGCATCAAGCATGATTGTCACCCTAGTGGTTATGAATCAGTTTGGTTTGTCAGAGTGGGAAAGGTAAAGCAATTGGTAGAGCACAGAAAAGCCCCCTCTCACCTGAAGCACAAACCAAATGCAGGTCTATGTTAGCAGGCAGAAAGCTGCTGCCTCACGCTGTCCTTGGGAATGGGAGGAAGCTTTGTTGTCCCCATGGAAAGCAGCTGTTAGTTCCCGTCTGCAGGACGGGACTTAGCAGCCCAAGGAATGAGTCTATGAGTCTGTAACCACTCAGATAACTTTCTGACATTTTTCTTATAGGACACATATGGAGGCCAGTGCCTGAGTTCCCAAGAGAACACGTCAAAGACAGAGTGCTCCCATCTGGCTTGTCCCCCTTCAGAGGCAATATCACCAGAGGGGAATGCTTGTGTGCAGCTTCTGCAGCAGCCCTTGTGTGGGAGACCCCTTCACCAGCCTCAGCTCCAGGACAGAAGCCAAAGTGTTCTATGTTTCTATGTGCATTTGAAAACTGCATGAAACCCTGATCTGCACACATAAATATCTTCAGCCTCTTTTCATTGTCCAGGAGCTATATGTAGCTTTGATTATCTTCACACCAGGCAGCAAAATCAATATTTAAATACACTTAATAAAGAAATGAAGTAGACTTGTTGGGCTTGTAGACAAAGTCACACTACAAAGCACTTCTGCTCCAGCTGATCACCAAAGAACTGAGTGTTTCATCAAGTGATGGCCAGCTAATTCCTACACTGGACGTCTGAGTGGGTGGTTTCCTACAAATTGCTCTACATCTCACCCCAATAATTTTATCTTGTTCTCTAAACCTAAGCCAGATGTGACCACTTTTTAAAACTTTGCATGTCTGAAAGCATGGGAGCTGCTAAAGAGAAAGCAAACAGTTCATGTGAATACTCTGTTTTCTGTTAAGGATTTCAGTCATTTCAATGGGCTTGGACCAAACTCCATAACCCTGATCCAAAAACTATAGGAACCTATGGCAAATAGTCCACTCATTTGTCTCAGGCACAGATTCAATTGGCAAAATGCCATAACTATCCTTTATTTGACTTTGTATTATGTTTTGGTAAACTGCCCATCTTTTTTCCTATGGGAAAAAATACACGGATATAGACATACACATATTTTATAAGAAAAATAAGTCCCTATGTATTTCTTGGTTTTGTACTTATCTAAATATTTTTTGTGATCTTAGAATTAACTAAAACAAGATTCTACAAATGTCAGGTCCATGTGACATGTAGTATTGGCAATTAGTATTTATTTGCAAGTTGTGTCTTCAAAGATCAGAAGCTCTCAATAAAATAATGGTTTGTATTTATTTTTCAGATAAAAAAAGCTGCTGGATTTGGATAATAAAGCACTTTTTTTTTTTTTTTTTTTTTTTTTTTTAACAAAACAAGTCAGCTATGCATCCTTATCTTGGCTGTTCCAGAGGAAGAAAATGAATAGTTGATTAACTAACATAATGAACATTTCAAAGGATGTAAAGTAAAATCTGATGTTCAGTGTAAGGCTGCAATTCTAAGTTGGTATTACCAGGCTGGGTGGGTCCAGAGGGACTCTTTCTACTGCCAGATGGAAAAGCCGTTTACTGAGGAACCCACTACAGGGTGGTAGTAGATCCTCCACATCTATGACTCACTGTGGCTCAGCAACTCTCCATCTGAATAATTTCGATTATTTTCCTTCATATTATACCACTAAAGGTATCAGTGAGTGTTCTGTTTGTGCAGCACCTGAGACAAATATTTCCCAACTTGTCAGTAGGGCCCCTGAGTCCTATCCTGAAGTACAGTAATTCCACAAGAAGAAGTAAGGGTTAGTAAAGAACTTTTTTACTGAATGATAGTATATTTTGATAGGGAAACAGAGAAAGGAAATCTCAGTTAACACACAAGCTATAATTAGGACAGTACACTTGAAATGATGAAATACTTCTTGCCTGGAGCTCAGTGGCTATATTGAGAATTGCAGTGTGAGATATTTGTTTTCAAGTAGCTGTCAACATATCATTTGTTTTCTACACTGCTGGGATTAATACCCAATTATGGTTCATACAGGAATTAAAAAGACATTAGAGTGCATTACTGCACCTACCTGTCTCTGGCTAGGATGAGAACTCATAGAAACTCTTACACCCTGTTTCTGCATCTTGACTGGGGCAAGTCTGTGTGCCTTACAGCCACCCCAGGAAGTGCCTCTTCTCAGGAGCATATTTGTGAGCAAGGTATCTGCTGTGATTGTCCACATCACACTTCCCAGCCCTTTGCTATAACCTTTTACTGCAGAGCATAGCTGTCACTTCTGGAAGGTTTCAAGCTCTTTCTCACTAACTGATCAAAGTACTTTGTTTTGGGAAAATCCATTATCAAAATGGTTCAGTTCCAAAGTAGTTATTACACCCCACTCCCTCTTGACGAACACTGAGCAGCACTGACACAGTAGTCATCACCAATACCTACTTTACTTTTTTTTTTTCAAAGGCTTGGGGACAACAGTACCAGGAGAAGTCACACTGCAGGCAACAGATCCATCTGCCCAGATGTGCAGTGACATTTCAAGGAGCAATCACATGAAATGTTTAGATCTGCAATGAAATATTAATCAATTTGCATTTGTTGTCAATGTGTAGCAGTGGTATTCACCTCTCTCTGAAGAGGGACTCTGGTTTTGTCGTGTACTAGTGAGCAGTTTCACAGCTCCTCGGTCTGTAGGTTGTTATACCTGCTCATACTGTCAATGTCAAGGAATGTGAATTATGGGGAAGCTTTCTGAGCCAGTCTGATTCTCAAGGGGAATCTGAAAGATATTTTAGCTAATGGAGTCAGATCACTGAAGTATACCTTTCCAGGAGCTGATTTTGTGTGACTTGTGACTTCCAGTGTAACAATGCTTAACTTGCAGCTATCAAACTAACAATCAGAGAGACCTAACAGATGACTAGATAGAAACTGCTGAAAAATGATAGCTGTCTGTAAGTAAGACAATCTGAAAGTTTGCTTTTAGTTAATGTTGATATGAAGCTTTAAGCACTTAAATGAAAATAATTGGTATAGAAATTCCAAACACTGCTTCAGAAGACTCATGTGCATCAGCAGATGACTGATACTCAGTTTTCAGTATTTTCTGTTCCAGGCAGTGGAAGTGGTTTTGTCTCCAGCTTATCCAATGTTAGGAAGATTGAGGTACAATTAAATGTTTATTAAGACTGGCACTTCTCCATTCTGCCCTCCTCCTCATTTTTCAGTCCTACAAGACATTGATCTTACTAATGGAAGCAACCATATTCACTGGTATACTGGCACTCCATACACAGATATTTCAGGACTGTACTTTTGAAAGAGGCAAATGCTTTTTACAAAAGATTCAGCAGCCTATTTCATATGCAGTTTCCTTTGGGAGCTACAGTAAAACTCCCGTGAATGTAGCACTCAGTGTCGGGTACTTCAGTGGTTTGTATAATTAGGAAACTTTGCTGTCTGAGCCTTGTTTAGACAGATGATTTCAACAGTCAATAAGTAAATGTACTTAGAAGCAAAGCCTGCTCTTTCTTTTTCATTGGTGCTCAGACAGCAGGACCATTCAGAGTTGCCTCAGCACAATTATAAAATGTTCCAAGCTGCTTGGAGCCATTTCAGTCAATCTGAACATTTATGTCCATTCATAGCAATGCAGGGCGAAGGTGCTGACAGACCCTAAATACACTGCTTAAGATATGGAGCAATCCACAACCCAGATTCTGGAGCAGGTGGTTTTAAGCTGTTCAGTGTTTTAAGTAGCACAGGCATTGCTCTCTCGTTCTGATCTTGAGATGATGCTTTAACCAGCTGCAACATTGTGAATGGGAAGAGGTCTCAGGAGCAGTGGAGATCTTTTTCTTCCTTGCATAATGGCCTCAAAGAGAGGCCAAGCTACCTGGCACCTGATGAATGCAGACCACTGAACCCTGGCACATATAAGATGAGCAAATAAAAAGGAGGTGATTGAGACCTTTTCTGCATATGTTGGACAGCATTTCTGACAGCACCACTAGCTAAACTGCTGAGGCAATAGATTTGGACTCTGATTGCCACCCTAACTGTCTTATATACAAGCTGATCTTCAGGGCACCACAAAAAGAGATGATACTCCAAATAAGGAGGAAACGTTTTCCATATTAGGACAATATTTTCCCTGTCCATTTCCCTCTATCACTGCACCTGTTTACCCCTTACCAATCTCCTTACTTCAGTGCTCTAAATCTCTACCGGTATTTACAGCCACCTACGTCTTCTTATTGGGTTAAAAAAGGAAAAAGAAACACACCTGTCTTGCTCAGACTTAATTGTATGAAGCACGTCCCTCCCCAAAAATAAAGTGAGGCTGACAAATGTCCTGAAGACCCTTTTAGTGCCTATGAGAAATGCATTGTGGCAACTGTTTACTGTCTTGTGAGTAATGGAATCTGTGATAAGCAATTTGTTTTGTAGGCAAACAATGTCACCTCAAGTAGCTGAAGGATATCATAATGACTTTCCCACATTGTCAGCGTTCCTTTTTATCTCTTGACTCCTTAGTACACTCCTGTGTCAAAAAATTAATACAAGAAAACCAGAAAATGTCCATAAACGAATTAAACATCCTATGGCAATGTTTCAAGGATGTAGCTGTTGACTTTAACAATATAAAAACTTGAATGCGGTAGTAACCTATGCTTTTTGCACAGAATGTGAGAGCTGGTTTTAGGATAACATTACACTATTATTCCTTAGGATGTTTCTTTTCTGGGACCTGACAGAACTTGAGGTTTCTTAAGGAGGCTTTGGATTACAGGCACAGCATGGGTTCTGCCTTGTGGGATATGTCTAATGAAAAAAAAGTCAAGGGATTCTCAACTGTCGTCTGATCTCAGTTCAACACTAAACCTCCAAAAATCTCCATAACACTGGGAGACTCCATAGCTTTGTTTGATTTGTGGATCAATTGCCTGTGGAGAAGGGGCATCTAAAAATAGCTGAATATGATGAAGGGACGTGCTGGGGAGATTTAGCAATGGAGGAGCAACCTGAGGGAGGCAAGAAGAAAATTGGACTGCCTTCTGAAGTGTTACTGCTAGTGACAAAGTACCCACTTATTCTTAACATCATACAGTTCAGCACAATGACAGCATTTTGTTCTCAACGTGAAAGGGCTGAACTTAAAGAGAAGTAACAGATTTCTCGTGAGAATGTATCTTGTACACTCAGCTATGCTAAATTACAGACACTAAATGAACAATACTGAGACAGGACCGAGGGAATGGCCTGAAGTTGTCTCAGGAAAGATTTGGGTTAGATATTAGAAAAAGGTTCTTCACCCAAAGAATGGTTGGGTACTCTGCTCCCCAGGGAAATGGTCACAACATCAAGTCTGAAGGAGTTCAAGAAATGTTTGGACAATGCTCTGGGGCACATGGTGTGACTTGGGGAGGGTCCCATGCAGGGCCAGGAGCTGGCCTCAATGATCTTTGTGAGTCCCTTCCAACTTGGCATGTTCTGTGAGTCAGTGATCTCTGAGCAGTGGCTCATGGCCTTGGGCATGTGCACTCTGACAGCTGAAATAAAGTAGCCTTGGCACTACAAGAGGACCAGAGCATGAAAATCTGAAAGTGATTGGAGGCTGATCCGACCCACAAAGTATTAGGATCTACAGACCTCTTACAATTGCAGTCAGGGAAGTCCACACAAATGCGAGCTCTTGCATGGCTGGAGCTAGAGATGCAAGTTGATTTCAGGATGGTTTTGGTCCTGGGGTAGCCAGCTGTGCCCATTGTCTGCTGTCTCCCACCAAGTGAGCATAATGTCAGCCTCTTCACTACAGCATGTGTCACCAGACCCACCCAGCTCCTGCCCTGCTCTCTTCCAGGGCATGGGAGTCTGGTGGGTTTGGTGCACATGGGTGATCATGGTTTTCCTTTTATTTCACTTCACCCAGGCAGTCTATGCTGAAAGCAGCTCTGCCAGGGCTGTAGAAAACCCCTGTGCCCTTACACGTAGAACAGCAGATATGCTGCAAGGCAACCTACTCTGTCATCACTGCTGAGCAGCTCTTTGCATGTCTACACTCTGGGACCATCCAAAAGCTACCCCACAAGAGAAGTAAAGAACCCCACTGAATTATGTGCCTGGGCATGCATCATCTAGATAAATAGAAGTCATTAGTGAAGCTTGAGCCTCTTTTCTCGTGCTTGTGTCGGCATATATACTGCATTTTTCCATTGGAAAGTCTCAATGGACTTTGCGAAGGTAGTTAATGGCTCTCCCCATTTGAGAGACAGGGAAAATGAGGCAGACACTCATGTAATCTTGCCAAGAACTGACTGTGCAAGCCAAAGGCAAAATCAGGCCTATGAACCAGGCTCTATGTCAAACAATTGCCTTTCCCATGAAGCATCAATTCTTTCTAGTAGGGACTTCACTTGCAACCTCCAGGTTTTATGAAAGTTCCTTAACCAACAGCTTCCAAAATCTTCCTTTTATAACAATGTTCCTCAGAGCAAGGAAAGTCCCTTCCAGGTGATGTCTGACTTAGCATCAGTTCTCTTACTGGATGTGGTTGCTATGACAGCAGGTCCTGGTTCAGCAAATCCTTGTCCTGCCAGTCCTTCACAAACACAACTCTTGCATATCTTGTATTCTCTGGGAAATCAAAATATGCTTCTGTTTTTCATTTTTTAATATTCTCATGTCTGTGTGTCCTTTTGCTTGGAATGAGTGATGTTACAGCAGACTTGTGCTGCCAATATTTTAACAACAGGTTTTCAGAAAATGTATCCCCACCTCAGCCTGTGACAGATTTGGACTGTTGTATGCTTAGGCTGCTGGGAAGAGAGACTGGGGAATCCAGTTTTATGGTTTGCCTTTGAAATAAAAAGTCTTTCACAAAAAAGTCAGGAAGTCAACATTACTTAGCAAATAAATGCAGCTTCAGTGTTCTTAGCTGGAAGTAGTTACAATAAACCTTCCTTCTAAGAAATCTGCTGGGCATTTTTCCAGTGCTGTGTACTGGGACTCTGGATGGACTGCCAGAATACATGTTTCTGCAGGAGTGGACACTCAAAGATGTTGAGAAAAGTAATTTTAGCAAATGTTGCAGCCCACGGGGATATATATTCACTTGCTGTTCCTTGTTGAAGCATTATGAAGCTCAAAAACACACATATCACACAGGCATTATCTTTGTTTAAATTCTTGTCAGCTCTGGTCCTCACATCTCCACACTGTTCCGTGAATTAAACTCAGATTTCCCTTGCCCCCTGACTTATCTACATTGATTTGCATCTTAATAACATTCCTTCCATCAGTCAGTTTGTTCTACCCTTCTCTTGATTTGCTCTCCACAATAATTTTGATTGAGTTCCTTGCCCTCAGCTCTCAGTAGGAGGAGGAAACTGAAGTAAGGTGATGTAGGGGAGCAGAGAGCCCATCATGGTGATGCTGATGACTGTTTGCTTTCATTACCATTGCCATTTCATTGGGCAAGCCCATGCTGGGCAGACTATCTCCTTGGATGCTTTGGATACCTACCATGGAACAATGGATACTGTTCTACTTATCTTTCCTTCCCAGAAGCATGGTTTTCCATATTTGACTCAGGTGCCTTCCTTGCTCATTTATGTTTTGCTCATCCCTGAACTCTCATGGCTCCCCCAGTTCTGTAACTCTCCCCTCCCCATTCTCAACAAAGGAGAATGGATTTCAGGGTAGGGTCTCAGCTTATCCTTACTGAGGAAGCCAGCTGAGATAATAGCCAAGTGTAGAAATAACCATTCATCCACATCCATCCTTTCCAGCAGCCGTAAGACAAAACCAGCCCCTCTAAACCAACAACTTTGTCTTGCAAGCAACCAGTCAGCTCTATAAGGATCATTCTGCCTAACTGCTGGCAACTTGTGTGGATAGTTTAACTCCTGTAAAATACAAAATTGTCTCCCACAAGTCCCTCAGTTTTGGACTCTGAGTTCCTTACAGTGAGCAGAACTCATAGGAAGAAGCTTTACAGTGCCAGAGAGGAGAAGGTTGGCTGCATGCCACATCTCCCAGCAAGTTCTGGGGAAAACATGCAGCTACTGGTCTGTTGAATCTGGTCCCTTGTGTCTTTGCACATTCCTTCAAGGACTCAGGGTATGATTTCAGAGCATGTATTTCAGGGTGGGAAGGAAGCCACTGCCATTGTTGTACAGTTTCAGTTGAGTTTTCTCAACTTCCTGGTTGATTGCCAAGGACTATGAGGTTTAATTTCCCACCTTCGAGTTTCTCTCCCCCTCAGGATCTTCCCATCTGCTCCATTTCATCTTGCCCAGGTAAAGCTGTGCATGCCAGCCTTCCCTTTCCAAAAATACTGCAGTGTTTGTTTTGGTTCCTCCAGATTGTGCTGGCTCTGACTCCATGTACTGTGACTACTGACTCACAGTCCTGCTGGTCACCTCTATCTGCTTCCAAAGTTTTCATTATCTTCTGCTCTTTGCAGCTCTGCACAGACACTTTTGCCTCATAAAATGTAGCAATCTGTTAATGTGGTTGCTGTAGAGATCAGCTTTTATATTTAGTAACATCACTCATCAGTGCAGGATTTTTTCAGTAAAGGAAATCTAAAAAAAAAAGAGATCATCAGCTGTTCCTATGTTTTTTCTCTGCATACACTGAAGAGAAAAATATTCTACTGAGATTTCATAAGGAAGCAAACTACTCTCTGATTAAAAAATATCTGACACATATTCTGAGATGCTATTTGCTGAGTGCTTTTAAATAAGCCTAGAATTGTGCAGAGTGGAAGTGAGAACTTGAACACAAGACAGAGTGGAATTAGCTTTATCATGAGTCTCCCTTGCAGGATGAAAAAGAAAGCCAAGTCTCATCTACAGCATTGTCTTCATATCTTCCTGGGAGTCCTTACACATGTAGAAGGCCAAGTTAGCTGACAGGACCTCCAGCAGATCATCGCCATCTGACCTTCTTAAAATAGAGACACTTTGACAAGCCTTATGTGTGGTTACAACACAGTGGTATCCCAGTTTAGGGCAAGCTCAGCTCCAGCTCTTGCCTCAAAGCTTGTCTGTTACGCTGGTGGGCTGCAGGAAGGAATCCGTGGAGGCCAGAAACTGGGGTGGTGGTGTAACCTCAGTCAGCAGCCAAGTACTACCAGCTGCTGGCTCACTTGACTACTCAGCTCCCCCATCCTGGTGGGATGGGAAGGAGAATTGGAAAAAGGTAAAACTTGTGGCTTGAGACAAGAACAGCTTAATAATTGCAATAAAGTACAGTAATAATGATGATGATGAAATGGAAAGAGATAGGAATAAAGAAAGACAAGTAATGTACAATACAATTACTCACCACCCATTTACCACTGACCAGTTAGGCCCTGAGTAGCAACTGGTCCCTTCCAGCCAGCTACCCCCGTTTATATACTGGGCATGACATTCCAAGGTATGGAACATCTCTTTGGCTGGTTTAGATCATCTGTCCTGGTTATGCTCCCTCTGAGCTTTTTGTGCATCTGCTTATTAGCAGAGCACAAGACACTGTAAAGTTCTTGACATAGAGTAAGCACTATTTAGCAACGACTCAAACATCTGTGTGTTGGCATCATTATTCTCATACTAAGTCCTGAACTGAGCCATTAAGAAGAAAATTAACCCTACCCTAGCCAAAACCAGTACAGATGGATGGGCTGACAACTTGCTCCATGTGCATAGTACCAATGGGAAATCTTGCAGATGCCTTACCTGTTTCTCACTTGGAGCATCAGAGGCCTTCAGATAAAACAAAAGACACAGATTAAAACCCCTCCCCTTGGAAGACTGCCAACCCCCATTCTGTTCTCCCATTCCTCTTTTACCTTCAGGCTGGCCTTATAGCATACATTCATTATTCATCCCCTCTCTTCCAGTCCAACATGCAGCTGGTGAGGCTTAGCAGCCACCTGGGCCAAACCTGGCCTGCTGCTTACACTGCCTGCTTCATGGTGCCTGCACCATGTCCACATCCCAGTGCTGACTCCACATGGGTTGGGATGGTTTCCAGGTGCTCCTGCCCTCATGCCCCTCACTGGTTACCCCTCAGGTACCCACACACCGACTGCACCTAAGCACAGATTGAACACGGCAGGCGCCAGAGCGTTTGGTAATTGCACCCCGAGGCTATGAAATCCTCTGACAGCAAATCATGCTGCCAAACACAGGCTGCAGTGTTTCTCCCTGCTGAAGCATGTCAGGCAGCACAGTTGGCATTTGTGCCCTTTCAATCTGACAGCACTGTGTCAGCCCAGAAGGGGGAAAGCTGTTTTATGAAGACGTCTGCTGCCTTTTCAGCTGCCAGAAAATACAAGGATTTGGATTCTTTGCCCTTGCCTCCATTCACTGTCAACTCATTCTTGGATCATGTTTTTGGTCAGAATTTACTGCAATTCAGGTGTCACTGGCAACTACATCCCATGTCCGGTTAACCAGGTTTCAAACAAAGCAAAACTTAATTCCTGAACATTATAGACTTGTTTATCCCATGTGAACATAGGAAAAAGGGGAGAGTAAGAGACAGAGTAAGAGAATTCTGGCTCTTAGTTGCTGTCTCCCAACGAAGTCTTTCTGATCAAGCCTCAGCTGATATGTTTAATTAATTCTGTTTCATCACTGTTGATAATGTTTCTTTGCCTCTGGGTCTTGCAAGGATCAGAGCCAACATACCACCTTTGTGAAGAGTGAATACTATGCCTGTAGGGTTACACAGATTGCCAGAAATGGATTCATGGACATTTTCTTGAATATTTTCTCTGTCTAGTTGATATGAAAACACTTCCAGGTCAGCAGAGTTTCATCAGGCTGGACATCTTGGTATTTCTTCCCTGTCCGAAACTTTCTGGACATCCAGAGGAGAAAGATACTGGATGAGGCCTAGTGATGAGAAGGAAACAGAATGGTGAGCTGAGGACCTGCAAAGAGCACGGGTATACAGCTATGAACAGTGAGCTTTTGGTGTCTGGTCTGTGGGACTGAAAAATGAAACGTCTTTAACAATGGCTGGAGTAGGCACTGTAACTCCTTGGGTCTTTTTTTAATTAGGGCACAGGCAGTATTTCAAACAATGGCAGCAGTGCCAAGGACCCACAATGAAACCAGAAGGACAGGATGCTGTTGCCTGTCAAACATTTCCAGTATACCAGCTGGACACTGGGCTGTGCTGTAAATATCTTCTCTGCATTTGTTGAGAAATACACATGTGCCCTCAACTTCAACATGAATTTGCTGAAGCTATGTGGGAATGATATTATTAAAAACTTAGATGAACAATTCTTGTCACTTCTCTGGTTTTTGTTTCCTTTCTGCCCCTGATCACCCAAGAAAGCAGCAACAACTCCTTTAGTAACCATGCATGTGCTTGTGCTGGGAGAAGACGAGGTGCTCTCCACGATGCTTTGGAATATGGTGAGACCAGGTTTGTGTGGCCATGGCAGGGTATATCCTGTATCCATGTGAGACTCTGCAGCTACAGGTGGGATTCACCTCCAGGGTGGACTGATCTCCAGCCTTGCCACGTCATCAAGGGGCTCTCAGTTTGTCTCACAGTTTCCCAACAACCTGTTGATGCACAGTGAAGAGGGAAATATGGGGGGGGAGAGCAGGTAAGAGTAGAAGGTGAGGTGGAGGCCTCTGTATCTGAAGATATGTACGTATGGAACTTAAACTATCTTAAATTCCCATTCAGAAACATCATACATGGAGCAGATTGACACATTTAGGAGCTAAATCAACACTGCAAATATTTGGGTTCATGGCAGGAGGTAAGTCCAGGGATTCTGGGCTTCAGATATGGGTAGGCTGGCAAAGTCCCTGCAGTTTTAATCTTTCTTCACTCTGTGTACATGCTGAGGGATTACTCTGCATACTACAGTTTTTACACCTAGGAACAAGAAATGTTATTCACCTGTCTCAGAGAAGTGTTCATGAGGATTAACAGGGATCTGGGGCTTTTATATGACCTAGATGAGAGGGGTTTTATATGACCTAAGGCTGAGCATGAAATAAAACTGGCCTTACTATAGCAACTTATTTGAAATACTGGCATCAAAGGTTTGATGTTTTGGAACTAAGTTTTTTTCCATCCTTGTTTTCTTTGCAGTGGACTCTGAGGGGCTGTAACACTGCCATGGCTCTGGCCTACCCCTGAATGAGGGGAATTTGGTTTCCTGTAGCCTCCCACAGGATAATTCAAAACACTCAGTGCATTGGCATCAAAGTTCTGGCAGCAAGGAAGGATTCAAGAAGTTTGGTTTGCTTAGTTCTGCTTAGTTCTGATCTGCCTCCCAAGGGAAGAAATGGATTTGTGGAAGAAGATCTCTACCTTAACACTTTTGGGTGAATAATTTGCATTGAAGTGGGTGCCAATACCACAGTGTCTGGGAGCTTCTTCCCTTCCATGCAGTTATCCAAGCTGAGTCTTGTCCCAAGTGTGCCCAGCCAGGACAGGCACATTTCTCCGCTTCTCTTGCTTCAATGTGTTTTTGCTGCCACACCACAATCCCTTCAATCTGGAGACATGGCAGATGCTGACCAGATGCCAGCCCAGACTGAGACAGTGGGACTCAGGGTGTGTCACCAGCCCACTTTTAAAGACACCTATTGATGAAAAGGGGTTTAATAGCCAATACAAAAAGGTGTTAAGCCCTTGAGAAGACTCTATTCTGACTGAAATCCCAGGCATTCACATAGAATCATAGAATTGCTTGGATTGGAAGGGACCTTAAACATCATGTGGACATCTTCCACTGGACCAGGTTGCTCAAAAGCCCATCCAGCTTGGTCATGAACACTTCCAGGGATGGGCAATGAGCCCAAATCAGCTCAACACCTTCATGGTGAAGAATTTCATCCTAATATCTAATCTAAACCTAACCTTTTTTAGCTTAAAGCTATTCCCTCTTGTCCTTCTAAATGTCTTGGTGTGTGTTCAGATGGGCAGAGAAGATTCCTATTTCTCCACTTTAGTACAAGTGTACAATAAACACTGCCTTTTTAAGGACTTAAAAACCTCAGAAGAAAATTTTAAATGACAAGCTGTCTCACCTGGTACCTGTGCAGCCACGGAGTTTTGCCATGAGAGCAGGAGGACTGCTCACACTTTACTCCTCCTCCATAGTCCTTTGGGAAAACATTCAATGTGAAGAAACCTCTCCCTTCATGCAAGCTCTGAAGTATTGTAACAACAGTAATCTATTATGTAGATTTTATGGATCACTTGTACAAATTAGAGAAACCTCAGCCTTGACTGTGGTTTAAAATAGACTCAGAAATAACAGTACAGCAGCAACAGCAATAAAAACAACAGCAGCATTAATAATAATGAAATGGAAAAAATTATCCATTAAGGTTTCTCCTTTCTTCAAGTACTGCATAATAAAAAGGTATTTTTTTTATCTGGCAAACTATTTAATATAATTTTGGGTTTATTCTTTATGGTTTCAAAAATACTAGTATGGTTCACAGAGTCCTATAGCATTTTAAGACACAGAGAAAAATAATTTTTTCCTGAGCCGTCAGATTACTCTTGTATGAAAAGAAGTATGTAGATTTGTGTTTTTCATTTTGTTGAAGATTCTGTACATTACTACGTTTTCCTGCAAAAGAAAATGTCTCTTTTTAATAATGCAGTGTATTTGAGGTCCCTAAGGAGGAAATTCTTGGCACAGAAGTTTCACTGGCACAGTAACCAACCTATAGAAGTATGCATCCATATTGTGGAGACTATAGTTAAGACTCCCCATCTTCTGGACAAGCTGAATCTCATGGACAGTTGTGCCATGCTCAAAACAAAACACTGAATCTTGCTTATTCAAATTCTTTAGCCAGTGCTCTTAAAAAACTTTTACAAAAGACTTCATGTGCGAACTATTATTCCTGTATCACTCATAAGCAGCAGTCTGCTTTTTCCCAATGAAGCTGTTAAAACAAATTTGTTTACTTTACACCAGGCCCTTTTCTCTTCTACTTTCTGACTAATACACTGTTCTGAAAAGCCAGGCAAATCCTCACAGGACAAGTGACAGCATTCTGTGAATAGTCATGAGTGAAGTCCCTCCTAAATCTAAGCAACTGGTCTTTCAGAGGACTTGAAAAATGCAATGCCTTCCACTGCTCCCAACTGTTGTCACCTTTTTCATGCTTATGGCATGCTTATGGGCCACATGTGGCAAGAGGCACAAAAGGGTGGCTTCCTGCCTCTCCCCAGACAGAAATATTCCATAAATTTCTCTCAAGGATTACTTACTTTTTCCACTTCACAAAAATATGTCAGAAAAATATTTAATTGGAACTAAAAGAAGAATATAAAATATAATTTTTACCCAAAGATGTAAAAAATGGTGGCATCACTGACATTTTATTTTCCTGTTTTAATTTTTTTGTTGGTTTGGGGTTTTTTGTTTTTGTTTGTTTGTTTTGTTTGTTTTTTGTCGTTGTTGGTTTTTTGTTTGTTTTGGGTTTTGGGTTTTTGGTTTGGTTTGGTTTTTTGTTTTTGTTTTTCTTTTTTGTCGTTGTTTTTGTTTTTGGTTTTTGGTTTTTTGGTTTTTGGTTTTTTGGTTTTGGTTTTTTGGGGTTTTTTTGGGGTTTTTTTTTGGTTGGCTGGTTGCGTTCTTTTGTTTTTGTTAAATCAACTGGGTATTTACTAGCTCAGCAAAGATATCCTAATGGTGCTTTGAAACTCCTAAATGTTTTAAAGATATTTCCTCCCATTCAAAGAACTGACATGTTTGAATTGTCTCCAAGCAAAGATGGATGGGTTCATTAGGAAGAGACCACAAGTATTTGGATGGGGGAGGTCGAGTTAGAAAGGCTGGATGTCTTCACTTAGAGGCAGGAGCCTGAAACTTGGCAATTCAATAGTGGTGGCAATGTAAGCTCTAAAACAAGGGCATACTAGGAGTAGAAACAACCACAATAACTTGGTTGCCATGGCATGTAGAATAAACATTACTGGTAGTTACCGGTGGCATGTCTGCAGCTCCCCTATCTTTCATTCCTTGATGTGCTTTCCTATATTTAAAACACAATAGAGAGAACTGGTTTGAGTATCAGACTTGATTAATAACCCCCTTTCTGTGCAAAACTATTGTTAGCCACATTTACTAACTAATCTTTATTATGGCTGAAAGTTGCAGGAGTAGGTAATCACTCCTAACTGCAGCTGCAGGCAGGTAAACTGAGAGAGCAGTGCATAGTCCTCAGCACTGCAGCCAATTCTGCAAATTAAAAGCTTTTGATTCATGTAATCAGATTCAGATGCTTCACAGTAGGAATCATGTCACTTAATAGTAAGTGTCTCAGTGATAGATGTTTACTCCTTAGATAATTTTCTTTGATGTGAGTAAAGCAAAATAGCTTTTCAAGGGCTTGATCCTAATTTATCTCCTTACCTTAGTCTGAAATTAAATTATTCCTGATCTATACTTTTTGGAAATGCATGTTTCTAAAATGGATTGACTGCTTATCAGATTAACTCTGTACCTGGTCACAGACCCTTCATTTGTACATGTGGAAAAACCTAGGCCAGTGTCCCCAGGTGCTGACATGTAGCTGACCTGTACCTTTTTCCATCAGGTTCCTTAGCATGGGTTTCATGTGTGACAGCCCACAATCTCCTGGTCTTTGCCCAGGCACAGTTCTGGGATTGACATGAGCATGGGGAGGTTGTCACTGGGAGGGCTGAAACAGTGATGAGAGGCCTACTAAAGCAAGGACACTGTACCTGCATGGACATGGGCATACCTGGACTTGGGATCTATGTATACTTCTGACCAGTTTCACTTATGGGCCTAGAGCTAGCTTTTTATGTGCTTGGATTTATTGAACACACAGCTAAAACTGTAACAGCCCTCCATCTGACTGGGTTTGATATGTTGACCTATATTTTCCTGCGTGAGGGTCTTCGAGACCATGACACGTACTTGTCAAAGAAAAATAATGCCCTGTCATCCTCTCCCGAACTCCCCATCCCCTGAGTGCTGTGGAGGGCAGATGACGCAGGTGACATCCTGTGGCTGTGCAGCATTTGTGGCACACAGACACACCGTTGCAGTGCATCTGACCATCGTCCTCCCTTGTGCAGGCTCTAATCCTGGCTTTGACACAGAAACAAAGAGTGCCTTCTGAAGATGGCATTAGATCCCTGAAATAGGCAAACAGGCACTGACTCCTTAGGTCTCATTGCACTTGTCTCTCTAGAACCACCATCAGTTCTGAAGAATGACAGTACAACGCACAAATGTTGCGGTGTGTTAATTTGGAGTGCTCTTGCTGTTCCTGCTCTCTGAGCACACTGGAACCTCTCAGGACTCCTGGCCTCAGCAAATTCTCTGGGCAGACTTTTCTAAGATGTGCAAAGGAGCACGTTTGAATTTCTCACTGCTATTTTCCTTGACCACCTGGTCTTTACATCATGAGCAGCAGGAATAAAAGATTGGGCACTGCATTACGCATTATATTATACCTCTTTTTTTCAATGCTGGGACTCCTTTTCAAAGTTTAATCCAGCTCCTATTTATCCATCATCTCTTTCTTCAGGAGCACCTGATCATGGCTGTCTGGGAAGGGAGGCAGGGAAGTAGTGTTCTGGTGGTTAAAACTGAGGCAGTTAGCATTCTGATTCTCTTCAGTCTCCTCCTTTTAATTCCTTGATCCTTCCTAGACACTAGATTCATGAACTCTACATGGGTTTCTGCCTTCACTTGTGCTTAGTCAGTCTCCTGTTGATGTTTACTCTTTGCTGTTTAAAGGTATTTGTCCTTTGAACGCCACTTTGGATCTCACACTCCAGTTTATGCTTCTGTTTGTTGGGTTTTATTGGAATTAGAATTGTACCTTTCCAAGGGCTTGTGCTGGGCAGCTGCAACCCTCATGCAGAAAGGATCCTCCAGGATAAAAAGTGATATGTAAAATGAAGTGTGATATGTAAAGATTTCAATAAACAAATGAAAAAAAAAAAGATATTTCAAGATCATATTCCTCTAAATATTTTAAAGTCCTGTTTCTTCTTACTTTTGTGCCTAAGTTAAAGGTGGATTCCTAATGAAAATAGGAGTCACTAAGGAACACATATCTGGTATTCTTTTCTCAAGTCATATATATTTTTAACAACTCCCATGCTACAACAAGAAATTTCAAATCCATTGTTCTGCAGTACATGATTTACACTGCCATGGGTTAGCTAATTAGCTGGTGATGTATTCGGAGTCCACATCTGTAGCTTTATTACCAGAATGAAAACCACATGAATCTTCATTTTTTTGGCTGGGTTTTGTTGTTTTTCTTCTAATATAAGACCTTTGGACCTTCCAAATTTTCTATTTTTGTTATATTTTCCACAGCTCTATGTGAGCAATTATTGCTAGATGTCTGTAAAGTTCAAATGTATAGCACCTGTCATAGCATCCATTTGTCATCACTGTTTTTCTGTCACAAATTCATTGATGCTAAGTAACTATTGCCAAAGTAAATAGAAAAAATAACTGGAGAAGTAGAACACACTGTAGTATTCGTTGGTTTTGTCTTTTTTAGAGATTACTCTGTCAGCACTCATGCCAAGTAAGGGCATTTTGTTCTTTTCTTCTTTTGTTTTGTAGGCTTACCAGTCCAGCTGTTATAAAGGTTTTTTAACACAAACAGTTTCAGCTAGTTATGAATATTTTCAATTGTTTTCTAGCCTGTGAACACAGTGAACTGCTTGGCAGAGAGACTATACAATAAGCTTATTTCCAGTAAGTGCTTTACACTTGTATGCTTTTAGAGAATACTGCTCCTTGCTGTTTTATCTGTGGCAGAGGACCATGTGAAAAGTTATATCGTGATCTATTCCTCATTGCTTTTATCCTCTGAGATTACTACAGATATGAGGCTTGAGCTTATGCTAGCTCAAGATAGAAGGGAAATGTGTGCCATCCTGAACTTTATGGCAAAGTTCCAGTTGATGTCAAGAAAGCCAGGATTTCATCCAGAGAGATTTGGCATTGGCTTCACCGAAGAAGTGTCAACATGGACTGCTCTGATAACATTCTTATTTTGTCAATGCCAAAGCATACACCCACTTTATGTCCAAACAGGAGAAGAACCCAGATGGTGTCATGTCACACTGCCATCCAGATCCACTTCAAATGAGTTTTCGTTCCAACTCTGATCAATATATCTAAAATGTTTTACTCTAAATTACTGTAATGCTCAAGTAGACAGTCCCTAGGATAGATGGCACAGTTAACAGGATACGCATAATAATTATCCCCAGCTGAAGCAACTGACCAAGGGCTTTGTAGAAGACCTTCCTTCCTTCCTTCCTTCCTTCCTTCCTTCCTTCCTTCCTTCCTTCCTTCCTTCCTTCCTTCCTTCCTTCCTTCCT
>VXAU01003670.1:750974-838806 GCA_013399695.1 Formicarius rufipectus | reverse complement strand
TTTTTTTTTTTTTTTTAAAGTTGGGTGCTATTCATCCTTCTGAAACAAACAAGCAAGCAAGCATGCAACAAACAAATAGAAGCTCTTGCTTGGGAGAATACATTTTCAAGCTGAAACATAGTTCTTATTCCTCTGATGTGAACTCTACATAGGAACAGTCCGTGTGGTGTAGAAAAATTTCAGTAACAACTAGGTAGATCTGCAGGATTTTCATGGCTGATGAGAAGGACTAAAATGATGGAAATTCTACCCAAATTCGTATTTCTCTGTCACATAGCCTTGGCTATTTCCTCCTTGTTCTTAAGATCTGCCTCTGGGTTGATTTTTCCTTTGTAGTGCTCTGAGAGTTTCTGTAGTCCACAGACACCTCCAGTGTGCTCCCCAGTGCCTGGGCACAGACCTTGGACACAGCCAGTCTCAAGAGCAGTCTCAGAGACATCCTTATCAAATGTTATGGTTTGTACAGTGCACTTTTGGAATGTATTGAACTTTTACTCACAGACTGGGAAGAGGATTTCCCTGATCAGCCAACTCAGGGTTCACCTGAAATTTGTAGCATGCCCTTTTCCTCACCAATACTTCCCTGAAAACAGCTTTCCAACATAATCTGCTATCTCACTTCTGTCCTCACTGAGGAAGGGCTAACATCAAAAGTACATGGTGGCAAGCCCAGGAAGATGTAGTTTCAGTGTATTACTGCATGTAACTCATCAGAAATTTCATTTTCGCTCTGAAGATACTGCCCTACTCCCTCACCGCACAGCAGTTTCAAAAGAAATCTTGAATTTATGAGCAAAACAACTAACAACTTCCTCACAGCTAGAGAATCTATCTGCAAATGGAAATAATTTAATTGAACCAGCTGCACACCACCTGGAACATTTTCACTGCAGCAATTTGTAGCAGAGGAGAAAATTATCTTTTTTTTTTTAAAATTTATAATAAAAATATCACAATAATAGTCCCACTTGCTGAATTCAAAGCTTTGCGCCAGTGGCTCTCTGGAGGCACTGGATTTTGCTGTGTTTTGTAGTTTGTTGTTTTTGTTTTTTTTTTGTGGTTTGGTTTTTTGGGGGGGGGTGTTGTTTCATACTTGGGGTTTTTTTTTTTTTTCCCTTTTTTTATTTTTGTGTAAGCCTGTGTTGAACTCACGTCACCAGAGAAGCAACTGGGGTAGAAAGTCCTTGTTGTTCCTGCACTCACAAAGAACAGGTCTCTAAGGAAATCCAATTGGTCATGGAGCAATCCAACCAGCTCTGACTGAGACCATTGCAGAGGTATTTGTGGCACGAATATAGTTTTCTGAGTTCAATGATATTTTTCATTTACATAGTCAAAATATGTTCTTTACCCTTGAGTAGGAAGGCCACTCCAGCCTCAGACTGCATTTAGTTATACCTCAATTGTTTCAAACAGAAAAAGCATAGACCAGCATTTCTATCTTTACCCTGCTTCACTGCCATTGGGATTTTCTTCCTTACAGACTTCCCACTGGTGACATTAGGATGTCTAGGAATCAGGAGACATTGACATAGTGAATGTTCCCCGGGAGAGTTATCTGGCATTTTCTTTCCAAATTACGATGCTTAGCAAGCCTGGGACAGAGAAACTAGAACTGCACCCATTGGTACTGCAGATGTTATAAATACAAATGGATAGTCAAAGGTTGTTAATTTTTATGTGCATAAAATGCACACACAAGAGAAGAATATAAACCAACCATAAAACAGATGTATGGTTTCCTCTAATGCTGTGCTCATAATATTATACCGAATGCTGTGAAGTTCTCTTTTCCTCCCACTTATTTATTTATTTATTTGCTTTCTAAATGTTTATGTATAAATTCAGGTCTTATTAAAGCCCTTGGTTGAAAGCACTGGCTGTAACAGCCTCTTGAAGAGGCTGGCTCTGCAAAAACTTTCCTCTTGACATCTTTTGGAATGCGTCTTTATTCAGGTCTGCGATGTTCTTTCAATTCCAGTGGGACTGAATATACATCCTTCTTTAAAAACCAAAATAAACAACAAAGCCCTTAGTCCCCTTGGGAAAGAATTAGTATCTTGTTTTTGTGAAAAGGAAGCATGAAGAAATTCTACATCATTCTGAATATTTGAATTTTCCAGTTTTTCTGGAGATAATGCAGTTTCAGCAAAATTATTTCCTGCGGAAGTCTGACTTTCTTCGCTACAGTCTTCTTAACAGCCTTGCTAATTTTCTTCTGAAAAAAATACATCCTAGATATATTTTAGCAAAAATTGATTATACTCAAAAACAAAGCACTGTCATTCTCCGAAATGTTTTTGATATGAGCAGTTTGAGGTTAAAACACAGTGTAAATCTTCTTTTTGACTGAGCTCTGTGTCTCATCTGAGTACATAGAGCTCTCATCATCTGCCAAGTAGCCTCATCCAAGGGCAGAATGAGCATCTTAGGCATTGCAATTGCAATTGTAATATGTGCCATGGTTCCATGTGCACTTCAATGTCACCTTAATTTCAAATAAAACCTTTCAACTCGAAAACAACAGATCCCTTTGTTTCTGTGTATAAAAAAAGAAAGAAGAATCCTTCAGAGAGTTTTCAGATCTGTTTTCAGGACTTGGTCTGCTCTTTCAGCTTTTTGACCTGATTTCAAAGGGAAGAAAGTGTCAGAAGTGATGGAAAAGGAATTCCAAATTTTGTTTAAGCAGTGTCTCAGTGCCTTCTGTGCAATGCCTTTGCTCAATAACATTGTTGTCCTTATCCTAACAAATTTATACAGCCATTTTTGGGTACTTTTCTGAAGCAAAGGCTGTAGGACTTGAACCATGTAAGAACAGATAGAGATATAGCGTAAAATCCCACTGGTACTCTCTGTTGGACTGCAGTTGTTCCATACATAAGGCAGCACATTCGTGCAGGGATTGGAAGAAGTCTTGAAATTTCCCACAGATGGCTTTCTAAAAAACAGTCATTAGCTGAACTGTGTGCTCTCGGGCTCAATAATATTCACCTCATACTTTTTGAGAAGAGTAATTCTCCCAACTGCCAGAGCAAAGGAGGTAAAATCTGTGCCCTGAAGACCCATGCTGCTGGATAGACTGCAAAGATCTTTTTTTCCTGTATACCTATGGGTGAAAACTGAGTAGCTGGCACAGTGAGGTATTACTTACCTGAAGAGAAGTCTGAGATTTCAAAATTAAAAGGCAAGAGGCCTGATCTGTACCACTAATGCATTGATTAATTACAGTGTGAGGACAACAGTAAAAGAGCACAGCTGGTAAATTATCCTGTCACAGAATGTAAGGGTGCAATAATGAGGCACACGGTTACTTGTCCGTATTATACAAGAGTTAGCACCATACCCTGCAGTATTAACTACTTATTCAGGCAAAGGATATTTATTATGCCATAGAGGAATAATACCTTTGAGTCATTTATAAGAAAATAAGCTTTGCGCAGTTCTTGTAATCTCTCTCTACCTGACTAAAGGCTTCAGGTGCTCTTTTTTCAACAAAAATGATGAATTAACATGGATGAGAAAAATGTAAATCTATGATTTGTATATCAGGAATCTACTACATTTTGCACATTATGCTTCCTTAGTCATTTCTCATGTGTATTTCAGTCGGAATTTCGTCTAAATTGCATTAATAGCATTTGATTGAGCTTGTCATGATTTGCCTTGCAGTATCACAGGCAAGTTTGTCTCTTTGATCATCTGTGGAATTTTATAATAACATGAAGGGAACATGGACTTGGAAAGAAGCACAGAGGAGGGGCCAGCTGGTCTGCCACTACCTGATGGTGCTCTGGGAATGACTCTCAGCACTTTCCATAGACATAATCTTTTATATTTTCCATAGGGTCCCTGTCTTTATAAAGTTTATGCATGTGGATTATTGTTTCCACAGACAAGCATGCAGATCAGCTTGGTCACACATGTTGACAGCTGTTACGTATATCAAGAATTGTTTTCAAAATGTCTGTATGGAAGTACCTATTTCTCTCCATTTGCTATGGGTAACATAGATTGCCTGACCTTAAAAATCGCTAAAGCTGAGTGAGGAAAATGTGACTGTTAATTCAAAGGTGGGGGGTATGGTGGGTGGATATAACCCGGAACAAAAAGTATAAAAACAGACCAAAGGGCTTCCTGGAGCTAATTTTTGTTACAATCTTAAAGAACCACAAAGACCAACCAACTAGGAGTCAATTTAAAATGCCAGCAGTAAAGTACTGATCACCACCCTTGATATGTCATTCCATTCTTTAATTATTCACAATTAAAACCTGTACCTCAGCTTCACCCTCCAGCCATTAGAGGCTTGCCTGACAGACTGAAGCAAACATAATCAAAGGCTACATTCCCTAAGAACCCATGTAACTGTGATTGTATCACTGTTCGCCTTCTCTTCAGTAGACTATGGAGACAGAAGTCCTAGACCTTTCCCCTACATGTTGAACATAAAGGCATTCTTCAAATTCTGGTTGGAATTCTTTTCATTTAATTCAAACAATGTATTAAATCACCAGCTCATCTAAGCTGGATATTGAGACTTCAAAAGTGAAAGGATAGTATGTGTCAGTTTGGGTGAAAGGAATTGTCCTCAGGATTTCTGTCAGTTACTAGTGATAGAGTTACAGGATGAGCTTAAACTTAATGCCTAATCAAAGCTAGCTGAGAACAAACCCACAAAATTCCTCAATAGACAACTTTACAATTATGGGTATTTTCTTAGTCCTTCTGTTTTGTATTAACCAGATAAGAAAGAGATCACAGACTTTTAATAAATTGACACAAAAATTAAAACCCTCTGGGTTCAGAGAAAGCATGGGAAAGTTCTCTTTCAGAAAATTGCAAGCATCAAAATAAGAATAAAAAGTACCTATATAATGCAAGTTTCCACTCAGCCATAACCTGAGCATCTCCCCTGTGGCACCATAATGTTAAATATTCAATTTTCAGCCTTGGAGTGATTTGTTTTATGTATTTATTGAATAATATTGGTATGCTGATAACCAACTTTATAGATGGTTATAAAATCTTTCTACTGCAGTTATTTTTCTTTTAATGTTGCAAATAATAATAAAAAGGACAGACTACTTCATAAATCAGCAAGATTCTTCCCTCTCATTTCAGGAAAAAAAAAAAACAAAACTCCAATTCAGACGATAACGTCATGGCAGCTAGGCATCCACTGGAAGAGGCATCTTTCATGATGAGATACAAGTGTCATTTCATTCACTGACAACGCTTTTGCTATGGTCTCTGCCAAAGAACCTCTTATCACTGAACACAGCTGCAAGCTTTATAAATGTATGCTGTGACTGCCCAGCTCCAACTCCTACTATAAAAACCATTAGTAGAAATTTGATATGCAAATGTATGGACACTTTCTTGTCCTTGGGCTAAGTATGGCAAGTATTTCTTATCAGGAATTTAGTGATACTTAGAGTTTACTTGCTCAGCAGTTCTTCATAACATGGGTGAGAGGAACTCATTTGCTCTATCACAGCTCTTGAAAGTTGAGAGTAAGGCTTGTTTAAGCATACTGATATGGAAAACTTTGGGGTTAGAAGGAGCGTGGGGATAAATATGAAATCATAGCTTAAGGCTTCTATACAGAGGTAAAATTGTCATCCGGTGCTTACCATCCAGCCCTGAAGGACTGCACTGAAGGATTACATTTATTTTATGTTCCCTTGGTTTTGGAGATTCATGTTGTTTGCCCTCTAAAACCCAGTTTATTTGGAGTCTCTGCTCTCCAGGAGACAGTCCTTTGGAGATACGGCTTGTGTCTCTTGTTTTAGGAAGTATGATGGATTCCACCTTTGCAAAGAAACCCAAGCAGCCCATGGCTTTGCTCCATCCTCTTCTTTGTTTCCCTCCACCTCTGAACACCTAAACATATCTGTATTCTCACCATGTGGGACCACAGCATGTTCACAAAGGCAGAGCTTGTTCTCTGCTTCTCAGCTACAAAGGAATACCTTTTCGTAGAATTATAAATTATAGAACATCTCAAGTTGGAAGAGACTCATAAAAGTCATTGAGTCCAAGTCCCTGCCCCTCACAAGACTGCCTAAAACTAAAGCATATGAGTAAAAGTGATGACTGGATGCCCCTTGAACTCTACAGGCTTGGTGCTGTGACCAGTTTCCTGGGCATTCTTTTCCAGTAACTTATCAGTCTCTCAGTGAAGGACCTTTTCCCAATGTCCAATCCAAACTTTTCCTGCTGCAATGTCATTCCATTTCCTCATGTCCTATTGCTGAGAGATCAGCACTTCCCTCTCCACTGCTCTCCTTGGGGAAGGTGGAGTCTGTGATGAAGTAACATCTCAGCAGTGGGGCCACCGCTCAGCCTTCTCTTCTCTTAGGCTGGACAAACCAAGTGACCTCAGCTGCTCCTCGTAAGTCTTGCCCTCAAGACCTTTCACTATCTTGGTTGTACACCTCTGGACACACTCTAATAGTATGCTGTCCTTGTATTGCAGTGCACCAAACTGCACAGATAATTCAAGGTGAGGCCACGGCAATGCAGAGCAGAGCAGGACAATCCCCAACCTCGTCTGGCTGGTGATGCTTTGGTTGATGCTCCCCAGGACAGGGTTGGCCCTGCTGACTATCAGGGCACTGCTGACTCGTATTCAACTTTTCATCAGCCCAAACCCACAGATCTCTCTGTAGGGCTTCTCTCCATCCTCTTGTCCCCCAGCTTGTATATATAATCTAGATTCCTGTGTATCCGATGGAGAATCCAGCACTTGTTTTTGTTAAATTTCATGTTTGGTGACTGCTCAGCTCTCTCTAGTCTATCCACATCTTTCTATCATTGAGGAAGTCCAGAGCTCCTCCTGAGCAATCTGAATACACAGTTCATTCTGATGTCCAGGTCATTGATAACAATGTTAAAGAGAACTGGTACTGAAATTTTGTAGTTTCTCTTCAGAAGAGAAAGCATTCCTCTCCCACTAATGATGCCCTTGATAAACAAACAGTGATACCCAAACTTCAGTAGTAATTTGTAAGGAAAATTCCCATATGGAAAACACGCCTTTTATAGTTTGAATCGTACATGATCGTACACTGAATATTCAACTAGCTGCCATCCTAATTTGAAGCCTCTAATAGAGCTGTCTTTTAGGGAGATTCAGCTGATTTTGGTTTAGCAATGGAAAAGTTGTGGATCTGAGCTGTGTAGTCACCTGAGTGTTTTTTCCATGTGGTGTAGTGATATAGGTATTTTCATAGTGTTGGCATCCCACTAAATTGAAGACATTTTTTAAGCATAAGATGAGTCTGCTATGCAGGGCTTTATGGAAATTTTCAGTTACTTCTAGACAGTAGTGCCCAATTTCCAGTGAGGAAAATATTTCCTCACTGCCTAAATTTAAGTACCTAACTGCAAAGCCTAGCAGGTTAGATTGCAGTTCTTTGGATGATGGTGTAGAATACCAGTCTCTTCTGAATCGCCCTTTAAGGAAATCCATTTCTCCTTCTTGATAATTTAATAGTTAATCTGGTCATTCAACATTCTGATTTTTTTGTCTTAGGTCTCTTGTTTATGCAGCAACCAGGACAGTGTGCCACCTGCCAAACTATATGGATGAAAACCTTTTTTTGGTGGCAACTGAAGATGCAAGTGTTTTTTTCTTTTGTGTTCACTTGATTGGCTTCTCAGATATACAGGAGAGCACACTGTAGAGCCTCTGGTATAGTTAATTAGGTATGAGTGGGAAGGATTCCAGCCTTGTGCAAGTATTAGAGGGCTAACAGTTTGAAAACTGTTTTAGTAACACCAAATTGAACCAGGCAGCCAAAGATACTCTGACTCCAATCTGCCATGGTGGTCAATAAAGTTCCCCCAAATAAGTCATTTTGAGCAGAAAGCCTTTTTGTAGGCAGGATAATCTGGGAGGGAACAGTTTTCCTTGGAAACATAAAGTGTCATTTCTTCCCATTGAGAGTAAAACCTCTAGCACTGAGTACCATTGAGGATACAATTATATTTTTGCAAGGCAGAAAGATTCACCACAGCACTGATCACTGAAGTCTTGCAATCTTCTGGTAGAAGCTGCAGGCTTGCAATCTCAGGAGCAAGCTGGTGGTTTTAGTGTACTATCTGATGATTGCATTCAAATGAACAAAAGAAATAGGAAGACTGTGATAGAATGGAGAGGTCTAAGCAAGTTGCAGTATTTCAAACTGCTTAAGTGTTCATGTTTACTTTTTATTTCAGCTCATAGCGTAAGGAGATGGAAATAGAAAACATGCTGTGAAGTACATCTTTTTTGCATGTGCATAACTTGCTACTTCTAAAGCAACCATTATATCTAAAATACTTTGAGGTTCCAATTTCAGAAAGTGGCTGTTATTATAAGCATCTGTGAGCTTCAAAAGCCATTAGAGAACAACTGTATTGCAAGGAATGTAAAAAGCAGATTTTGTACCTCATTAATATTTTCCTGTTTTGGTTTTCTCACATCCTGCAGAGGGACTTCTGATGTGTTTTGGACCTGTTTCACTTTGCATAACCAAATGTTCAGCACCATAGGGACATTTCCCTCAACCCATATGTGTACCGCAATGTCCAGGTTCTAGAGACAGATGCTTTCTAACCCAGTAAATGTTATTTATTTCTTTGTTTACAGGAAGTGGAACTGCTCCAGGTGGAAATAATAAAATGAACATCAAAAATTGATGGCTGTTTCTGAAGAGGAGCTATTTTACTGAACAATTTCTTCCTCTTTCTACTCCATCTCAAACTATGCATGCAAAATTCTGTGTTTAGAAAAAATATCGTTCAAAAATACATATCTCTAAAATTATGTAAACAGAGATTTTCACCAAATTCTAGTAGACAGAGAAGATGTACTAGCTCAATATAACATGTAATCTGGATTTTGTGGTTGGTGGAAACAGATTGATTTAAATATAAGAACAGGAAAAAGATGAGACAGCAGGAGGATGTTCCCTAATGACTGTTTCCTCTTTAAATAACACAATCATGCTCAGATTGAGCTACAGCTTCAACTCCTGATTTTGCTTCTAGTTGAAATCTCTGTGTAAGCACACAAACCAGCTACAGAAGGTTGAGATCAAACATTATTCTCCAGTTATCAGCTATGAAGATTTCTTGCACCATCTGCAGATCAAATCACATAGTATATCATCAAATACACACATAGTATACTGTCCTGATTCCTGTTTGAGATGCAGGCTGGTTCTACATCATAATTGTGTGCTAACTACAGAGAGCAAATGAAGTAGAATAGTCATATGCTAGTCAAAATATCCATATGGTATCAAATGCCATTTAGACCTGGAATTCAAGTTTTGTTACATGTATGTTTTTCAGACCCAAGGGATAGAAGAAAAGTAATATAGTAAAGGTAGTCATATTGAGGCTAAAGAATTTCCATATCGGAAATTGTCCCACTGCTGATTGTACTCCCTGCAGTGAGCAGCAATTTGGTGTCCACCTTTGACCAGTTGTAATCAAGACTATTTGTTGGTTGGTACATACCTCTGATGTCCTGCAGAGGTGTAAAGGGCAGTTGTGTGGTCCACAGTCCTGTGCAATTTAACCAAAAACTAGTAAGGTCCAATAGCAATTAGGCATTTCATATGGACTTGACCTGGGAATGATTATACCAGCCAAAAGAGGAAAGCAGTCATCTGCCCTTCAATTGCCTCTTTCCTGGTTATTTTAAGAAAGCAGTATATTTAAAAAATAAGACACAAAAAGAGTACAGTCTAATAAGCTCATGGAAAAAGATGGAAACCAGGCTTAGTTACATATATCAGGCCGTCTTTGGAAGCAGTGACTCCAATCATATCGGAGATATGGGTTATCCTTGTCTGTCTCAACTATTAATTTCCCAGGAGGTTTTCAAGGCAGAGCAAAAGGTGTGTCTGTCTTCTCTGATGTACATTTTAGTATCGGTTAAAGTTATGTTTAAGCACCTATGACAGCCCAACATACCAACTTTGAAAACAAAAGTGTTTTTTAACAGTGAAATTTCATTCGTTGTGTGACACAAACCCTGAGCAGAATCTCTCCTTCAAACAATTAGGTATGAGAGGGAAGGACCCCATCTTGACTATTTCTTTCACAGTTCATTTGCAGGAGTACTGGTATGTATGCAATTGCCTCTGTGCTTTCAAGTGACCTGCTCAGTGTTTGGATGTTCTCTATCTGCCTCTCAGGCACGTGCAGCTGGGTATGCAATACACTGAATCACTGAAAGTTACTCTACTCTGTGCACTGCATCATGTAGAGTAAAACTGTGAGGTTTTGCTGTTAAAAACAAACTAACAAACAAACAAAAACACCAAACAAAAACCAAACCAAAACGAAAAACAAACCCAAAAAAACAACAAAACAAACAAACAATAACCCCCAAACCAAAACAAAACCAAACCAAAACAAAACCCAAAAAACAAACCCAAAAACAAACAAACAAAAAAAACCAAACCACACATGAGAAACAAGAAGTAACCAAACAGCAGGTAAGTCTGCCACTGTTTAATTCCCATGTTTGGGTGCTCCAAGGAGCCAACAGAATAGCATAGTCAATACAGAACAAAAGTGTTCATAAACACTTGTGTTTTTTTTTCCCCCAGGAGTAGGTATCAATAGACAAATAAATATTAACTATCCAAAGATTCCTGTCTTCTTATCTTTCTGCAGATAATTCTATGACTGCGGAGTAACCCACAGAACTCTTATAACTGTAAACCTGGTCATCAATCTGAACAATATTTAGTGTTTCCCAGGAAGGTCCTGGGGTCTTAGGAGCTTTTCACAGCTGTGACTTTTTCACAGCTCCTCTACTCAGTTATGCTTGGAAGCACATGGATAAATTAGACTAAGGTTATTTCATGCCTGAAACACTATCCTGATACACTACAACTCTTACAATACTCTTGGGGTCTACTGCATCAGTACACCTGCCATACATTTACCTTTTGACTGATTGACTACAATGAAGATGAAAAAAGTTTCTGTAAATCTGTGCCCCAAACCAAATACCGGCTGCTGCTGTTACATGTATTAATGCACACTGAGGAATATTGCAGATCCTTTCAATTTACACGTGTGCACAAGTACGTATCTCTACGCACACATAAATACATACATGCATATATACAAGAACATAAAAAGAATTAATAATATTAGGTTTTATCTCTTCATTGTAATGCAGCAGCTGCCTATTTTAAGGCAAATTAGAAATTAATCATCGGGCTCAGGGAAATTTGTATGTCTTTGAGTTTGTATCCAACCTCGTACCTTTGATTAAACCCCAAATGTATGGGTTTATCTCTTTCATTTCTACACTTTTTCTTGCATCTCTGCCTCCCAGCAAGAGACAGAAATAGAGGTGAGCTTGCTGAAAAATTTAAGGACTACTTCCTGTTATTTCTACCTAAATGGGCCGTTTTGGCAAATGTCCTCAAGATGTTTCCAAAACACTTGACAAATACATGATCCAGATCAGCATAAACACATGCACTTTTAGGGAGGTATCTGCTTCAAAGCCCACCTAAACATGTGGCTTTTCAAAGCTTAATCACTTGCTGTTTGAAGTTGTGCTATAGGTGCTATCTTTAAGTACATGGAAGGCTTTGAACACAGGCCACAGTGTCATACAGAGAAGGAAAACACCACACAAAGATGGGGAAACAGGAACGCAGTCTCCAGGATACTGACAGAATTTCTTCCACCCTCAGTGTCACTGCCAAGGTGTATAGTACCCAGTGTTGGGTGTCACACACTGTGAAGGTGGGGTTACAAAAGAAGACTGCAAGGGGAAAACACTGGGAAAGATTAAAGGGGAATGAAAGGAAGACCTACAAGCAAAGAGTGCTGGAGTGAATCAAATTTTTTAATCCAAAGAAGAGGAGATGGAAGAACAGGAACAACTTGCAGAATCACCATTGCTAATGGCAGTAACAAATACTTAACTATCAGATAGATAAACTAATGGGAAACAGATACTGATGGATGGCATCACCCTTGGGTGAAGAAAGGACCAGATGACTTCCACCCTGATGATTTTGTAACTATACTGAGTGATCTGTAGCTGCCCTTAACTGGATATATAGTTTTCTGGAATAACTGCTCCCATGCCTGTGTATGTAGAGATCTTTTCTGTCCGTTAGGATCTTCCATTTCTAAAGTGCAATGACACGTTCTCGTCTGCCTGGAACAAGATCTTGGCTTCAGTCCTGTCCTAATTTTTAAAAGTGGAAAACTGCATGCCACCAGGACTCTGTGTTTTGCCAAAAGTCTGGGCAATATGTACTGGGAAAGAGAAGGGAACAGTGTGAGTAGCTTAACTACTGAACAAAAGGTCACTTTTGCTTTTAAACTCTTTTCAACAAGAAAGACTGAGAGTGAATGGTTAACACCACAGTATGGATTTGGGACATTTTCTGAATAACTAGGATATATCCAATCAAGCATTTAGCAAAGTAATTTAAGTATATCTCAGGTAATTATATTGAAGATAAGTCTTCAAATGGAAGAAGGTAATAACGGTGACATCTATACTACCTAATGAAATAAGTCCAAGAAAGAGCCTGGGCCCTCATCATCCACAATGCTAAATAGTTATCTTGCTTCCTAGGTTTCTTTTTCTCTAATGGACTCTCTCCAAGAAGAATTTGCCATGGAAAGAGCTAATCCTAAACAGTGTGAAGCTAGTTGTTGCCACCAGACTTTAGTGAAAAGGACCAGTTTTGGTCTTTTTCTTTCCATCACTATTGACAGCTGCTAGGACCTCCACACTTGATTCATGCATGACAGCTAAATCTTTCTGAATTTAGTCCTTTTTAAAAATAATTATTTTTAAAAGTTGAACAAAAGACAATTCCTTAAAAGTAGTTCCAGTTTTGAAATACATAATTTCAAATGAGTTTAGCCCAATAATTCAGACAAGTTTAATATATATATATACACACACACATTTGAAAAAAAAAATTAAAGAAAGCACTAATTTACGAATTACTCTTCAAAGACCTTTCCATCAAGAATCTGTGGCAGCCTGCTTGTGGAAATGTTGAGCCCATGTCTTCAAAACAATACATTATTTATTTTTTGCTCAAAGCATTTAAAGTGAAATTTAAATTGATGCAGAGTTTGCTTACACATGTGGTGCTCTGGGCCTCTCTAAGCTCACCTCTGACAAGTGGAAGTGGCTCATAGAGTCTGGAGTGTTTGTGCTCTGCAGAGTGTCATACCCTACGAGGCCCTGAGCTGACACCACACTAGTAATCTTTGACACAGATAACTATTTCCATTTCTGGACTGCCTGCCCTAAGTGTCCTCTAAGTCCTTTAAAGTTAATTCTGGTATCTCTGCATTGTGTTGAAGCTGTTCCTAGAACTCTTTGCTGCTCTGTGTTTTGGGTTGTCCAACATCTACCCTGGGCAGCCACCTCACAACTCTCCCTTTCCATGGTAATTTCAGTTTTAGCTGGCTATGACTAGCCTTGGGAGGAATAACACCTTCTACTCTGACTGAGGATAGCTGGGTGGGTGGATATCTTCTCCCCTGGAGCAGAGATGGGGAAAAGATTACAAAATCTTCCTCAAATCCATGCAATTAATACTGCCTTATCTGTATAATAAATCTCTTGTCCTTAGCTGTTTAGTTCTTTAAAAAGACACTTATAACCTCCTTTTATTTAACCCTTTGCATTCAGACAGGCAATTCAAAGCTGAGCAGAGAAAAACATGCCTTCTCCAATATAATTCTTGTTCAAATGTCAATATTTTCCTTGCTGATAATAATAAAAGCTGTGACATCATGTGTAATGGCAGTTAGGCTGCCCATCTTTTTCTCCTTTTTGTTACCAAGCTCTCTGATGTACTGATGCTGCAGACATCTAATCAACTCATATCTTGCCTCGTTTTTCATGAGCCTCAAAAGTGTTAAAGAGAAACTCACCTCTTTTAAGTCAAGGCTAGGGTTTGAAATTGGTATTAACAGCTTCCAAAAGAAATTACATGCAGCTCTGTGGAACTGGAAAACATCCCAACGGGGAACTGGAAGGAGGAACAAATGCAAAAATAAGGATGAAAATGAAACATTCTTTAATGATCCCTAAAATAGAAAGGAAACTTTCTGGCTCCTCAGGGGAATGGTCCTTAGGGGAAAATGTAAGCACAACTACACACTCTTCCAGCAAACATCTTCTTCACTAGTACATGGTCTGAGATCACTTTCAAGTCAGCTGCTTCCCAGGAGCTAAGCAGAGTGAGTTCCCTTGATGTGCAAGAATGTTTTGACAGGTGTGGGTGCTTCCAGGGGGCAATCAGGCAGGACCCTCTGGGCAGCTAGGGCTGTGTTTTGCAGTTGTTGACTGTGGAGAGGGGGAGCTGGTTGTGCCCCAGGCAGACTGCAGGCATCCATGGATCATGTGGTGGACACAGGCACCTCACTCTCACCTCAGTACCCCTAGTGCACTGAAATGGAGAGTATGTTTGGGAGCCTTTTATTTATTTACTTTGTTTCTGGACAAAGGTGATGGGCAATTCAATACAGCAGGTCCGATATTTTTCAGTTCACAGGGGGTATTAGATGAGATACAGGGTGGGGCTCAGGTCCATGATGCTTTGGCAGGTGAGTCAATACACAAAAACACTGCTCTAGTGAATTTTGGGTACCAAAGGAAGGAAACGAAAAAGAAATCTATTTAGCAGAGCATCTTTCAGAGGCTCCTTATGAAATCAGGCCATCTGGCTTCACTGCAGTGCATTTGTTAACTCTCCAGCCTACTACTGTTCCCCTGCTGGGTGACACATGCTGAATCTGTCACACAACTAGAACAAAAATTATAAATAAACAATGGTGTATTCAAATAAAACAGAACTTTTCCTCAGTGGGCTTATAGGAAGAAAAACGAAGCCGAAAGGCAAATCGTTGTTCTTTTGTGTGCAGGATAGTAGGTCCCTTGTTCAGCACTGGAAAGTGTACTCAGATCTCCCGGGAGGAAGGGAGCCTTTTGCTGAGCAGTGTTTCTCATAAATATTGCAGGTGCAGACCCAAAGACATTATTGCTGGCAACCGCTTGGGCAAGTTGGTATCTCAACCACAGTCATAGTCCTGTTTTGCAGTTCACTGGCATGTGGTGAGAAACAGCTTGTAACACTCCTGGTTTCAAGAGAAGTGAGGGTAATGGGGAAGTAGAGAGATGAAGTCCAATACCAAATTAGTAGGAAGAATGGGAAAGAGAGCTGGAGATTCCAGTAAAACAACCGTGGTACAGGATTGCTCTTGCATCACCATTTGTGGGGTTTTTGTATGCTGTCTAAGGTAGTGAGAAGTCCTCTCCTTTTCTCTGAAATAATCAGAGATCTTCTCCACCATTAAGAGACTGTTGGATATGAGAAATCCATCTGAACTGCAAATCCATGTAAGCCAAGATGCAAGATAAATATTTAGGACTTTTCAATTCTTAGTCATGCTCTCATTCAGAAAGAAAGCCGCAGAAAGCTTATATGCCAGGTCCCTGGCAGTCAATTCCAACCATAAGTCAGGCTTTGTAGGCCTGTGAACTGTATAGCAATGTAGTGATACTTCATAGTGACACCTCCTGGGAAAGCAGAAGAAGCTTTCCATAGGCCAGCGAGTCAAAAGGCCATGGTAACACTGGCTGCAAGCCACCATTCTCTGTAAGCAACAGCTTTCTCTAGAATAAGAAGGCCATGCTAACTGGGATATTTTCCTGGCTTTTTTTCATTCCCTAAGTCTGTATCATTCAATGCCTGAATAAATAACATTGGGAAATGGTGCAAAATTGTTGCAAGTTAGATTTCCCGGTGGATCTGGTATATTTGCACAGTCTGCAGTGTTCAAAGGCCAAAAGCTGGGTTGTTAAAAGATTAAAGACTTACTCTATTTCAGACAATCTTCAAAAAACAAACACCCACTGGGTCTGGTTTTGCCCAGTTCAACCTTCTGCAGCTTATTAGAAGTCATAGTATAGAGGTGGAATTGCTTTGGATTCATGTTCTTGGAAGTAAGAAATAAGCTAGGCTCACAGAGGTGAACAGATGTGCCTTGAGGCATAATTAGTCTCAAGGGTGTCTGTATGTGTGTGTATGTCTTTGTGCATGCAAAACCCATGATGTTAGGACCCCTCTCCTCCACACACACACAACCCCACAGACAGGTGCACACACATAAGCTGTATCTGTGGTTTAAAAATAGAAAATTAAGAAGAAAGATATAGGAACTATTGAGACTGCTGTGCCATTCCATAGAAAATTTTAGCTGCTTTCAGAGCAGTCTGTTAGCAAAAGAGGTGGCCTTCTACCCTGCCCGTTTCTGGCTCCAGGTTTCTGCCCATTAAAACTGATCACAAGGTCACAGAGAACACAAAAAAGCCATGATTGTACAAGCAGTCCTGGGACAGTCAAGGGAGAGAGGCAGGAATGACACTGTTAACAACAGAAGGGACTTCAGTGGTCACAAGGCTGCTATAGGACTTCACCCTCATTTTGACCTTCTTTAGATCCTTTTGTTTCAGGAAAAACTTCCACAGTGTCATTGGAGCTCCGGCACTGACACATTCATTCAAGCTCCCCAGAAAACCCAGGCAGGGTTAATCACAGCACACGCATGTGCAAGTTTCAGATGAACATTTTTTAATACTAGCCACTCTTTTCAATGTTAAATTTAGACACAGAAACATCACAAACTCCCTCTCCAGCCAAAAGTCTCCAAAGACCATAATAAAAAGTCTGGTAAGAAGCATGAATGTCCCCATTGCCTATGTTAGGAACACTGCCTCCAGCTCTGGGGTCCCCAGCACAAGCAGGACATAAGACCTGTTGCAGTGAGTTCAAAGGAGGGCAACCAAATTCGTATAGAGGGATAGAGCACTTTTCCTATGAGGAAAAGTTGAGAGAATTGAGTTTGTTCACTCTGGAAAAGAGAAGGCTTTAGGGTGATGTAATTATGACCCTCCAGTAGTTGAAGTGAGTCTACAAGAAAGACAGAAAGGGACATTTTACACGACCATGTAGTGACAGGACAGGGGACAATGGCTTCAAATGGAAAGAGAGAAGGTTTAGATTGGATATTTGGTAAAAATTCTTTACTTAGAGCATGGTGAGGCATTGGTGATTGCCCAGAGAAGCTGGAGATTCCCCATCCCTATAAGTGTTTAAGGCCAGGTTGGCTGGAGCTCTGAGCAATCTGGTCTGGTGAAAGGTGTCCCTGCCTATAGCAGGGAGGATTGGAACCAGATCTTTAAGATCCCTTCCAGTCTAGGTCATTCTATTATTCTATGGAATAGCTCTTTTTAGGTAATGTACTACACTCACAAATTGATGGTGAAGCAGACTAGAGCCAGGAAACTAAAATTAAATCAAAGAAGTGGGTAGAGGAACAAATGACTCTGGATTTGCTGCAAGGCGTCTCCATTGACATGATGCTGTTGGTGTCACCCACGTGTACTCACCATGGGTGTGGGAGGCTTGAGTCTGGGGCTGTTCACAGCCTGCAGAGATTTCACAACTTTCACAGTCTTGGAAAATGTTCAGACCCGAAGGCAGTGAGGCACATTGACAGGGAACAAGTTGCTCGTCTCCTGGGAACAAAGCAAACTGGGCAGAGGGGAGCACAGATGGGACTGAACTGGAGCACTAAATATACAGTAAAGGGCAGTAAAATGCATTTTAATTTTGACTAAGTTGTAACAAAAAAATAATTTACGTTCTGCTCCACAGAAGAGTCTTGCAAAAACCAAGAGTGACCACGCTCTTTCAAAATGTGCCTGTCAAATGGCTCATGCTGCACTTGAGTACAGCCACAGTCAGGTACTGGAGGAATGGCAGTGTCAGCTAGTTCTTTTAGACTGGTGTGCTCATGTCCCCAAAAGGGGACATACAACTCTTTGAGCTGTGATTTACTTTGTCACTTGGGCCAGCAAGAGCATTTACCCCACTAGGTCCTTGAGACTGTCCCTGATTACAGGAGCAACATTTGAGTTCAACACTGAACATAAGCTCAGATCCAGCAAAGCATATTGAGAGATGTATGACCACATGTAAATCCACACTCTGACTGGGTCTCCCTGTATGCCTCCTGATTCTGCCAGGGAATGTCCCTGCCAGGAATTAATTTGGTTTCCCCATGAGGAGCTGTAACTCAAAGTTCCCCTGAACCATGTGTGGTAGCAATCCCCTCCCTCTTGCATACCAGACAAACGAGGCAACAGCTGCTATCAGTGCTGAAGTTTTATATCTTTACCACACCAGAGGCTCCTTGCACACAGTGTGGCTGCCGGAAGCCAAGGATGCTTTCCATTACTCAGGTCAGAGTTCACTCTCTGGTCTGTGGGGAATCAGACTCCAGGATCAAACACCTCTCTATTTGGCATTGCTCCAACAGACGTGTGAGGGAGTTTTGCTTGTGTAGAGACAGATTTGTACCTGGGTTCCCCCTGGGATAGCTACACAGCATACTCTGGAAGCCATGAGCAGTGGGTGTTCTTGTTGTAGTGAATTATATTTGCCTGATTTAATTTATTCAAATAAGAAACATATTCATTCATTTCCTATATCTATTGTTTATAAAATCAGTGGTGCAGCATCTCCAGAGAGTCATGAGCCAACTGCTGCACATGACCTGCTCTGGGATTACAGGCTGCAACAGGAAACTCAGCTTGGAACAAGAATTTTCTCTGAAATGAACTTCTGAAACTGGATCTACATTGTGAAATATTTAGATATTGAGCAATGGAAGAATGTGGAACATAAACACTATCAACTGCTTCCTTTGAGCATTAGCAAGCTTCAGCAAGCAGATTGGGTGCTGCTCTGGTACAGGGCACACAGCAGTCTGGTCAGAAAGCAGGCTTGATGGGGTGCCTTTCTAACATGCCCCCTGATAGCCATTCCTTCTAGTTACTAATGTGGCTGAAGCATTTTTAAGTTAAAATTGATAGTAGTGCCTTTTGCTCCTCCAGTCTCTATGACAGTACTTTCTTTTCTGCCTATGATTTTGCTATGATGTAGTATTTGATTGTTCAGAGGGTGGGTTTGTGTCATTCACAACATTCTGAAAGTTTTGCTCAGAGAAATCTAATTTAATCAGGAATTACTTGGATGTCCTACTGAGCCCCACTAGGATTTGACTTGCAGGCGAAGAAAAGAGAGCATGCACTTTATTGGCTCTAATTCACTAATGGTTCAAAGCTGCAGGCAGTCAGCTCAGACTTCAGCAAAATATGACCCTGCTTCACGAAAGTGAGCTGAAGAACACATGTCCTTCTGGAAGCAATTCTGAGCCAGCAGCTCAACAATAAAGAAAAAGCTCCTTTTTTTTTTTTTTTTTTTTTAATAGTGTCCCACTGCAAATGATGCAGATTTCTTCATTATACAATTTATACCTGTCAACAGTAGCTTTGATTTATTCAAGGGTAACTTGCCAAGCAAAGCCTTAAGCAAGATTAGGACACTGCATTGTTTGCAAGAAGATACTGAGTTCAAAAATTTCTTTTCAGACAGGCTGAGTGCCAGAGCTTGAAACTAGCTGTGAGCTTTAGTGTCTTCACAGAGCTGCAGTGACATATTTAAATAGCACTGTGACCTTTGGGATGGTCTTCCCAAAGACACTTCCCTGTCTCTCCCTGTAACTCTGCATGATCACTCTGACCCACAAGTCTGCTTACTGTACCCTCATCATCCCTAAGGAATAAATCAGCAATGATGGAGAGGATGTAGGTGCGTCACTGTGTAGCTGTAGTTCCGTGAGCGCGGGTGACGATGGCATGTAAACTGGGCAGCACAGATCCCACTGGAGACAAACCACCTCAGAGGTGCCCTAGGACCCATGGGGGTTATGGCTGTGCTGAAACTCCTTGAAAATTAACCTGTTGGTTTTGCTCTTGTGAGCTAATTGAAAGCTGATATGGGCAGACCACTGAGCTAGCACCTCAGGTTGTATTCCCAAGATATATGTAGGTAAAAAGTATGCATAGATCTATGACAGGGATAAAAGAAACTCTTCTCCTTCCTTTCTCTATGAAATCATGCATCTTTGCTATCCTGATGACTCCTGATTTGTTCTTATTAAAGCACTTAGATATTTGTCTAAAGCATCATCTCTGACAAGTCCAGGAATAAACTGGCTGTGATTCTTCACTGATTCACTTCATACATCACTTAGGCTCAAGATCAACAGGGCACTCTAATCCATTTCTTGCATTTGAGCCTCAGGCAGCTCTAATCCCAAAGATCTTGCATCCAAGTGTAAAATAAGAGACAAAGGTGTGAGGACACAAAAGCAATGAATCCTATAGATTAATTCAATGAGTAACAACCTCAGCAGTTTCCCAGACTGTCTCTGAGACACCTCTACGTGGAGTCTTAAGGAACAATAAGGGGAAGTTTGCAGATACATGGGAGGGAAACCCTTGTCAGTGGAGAGGCAGCATGAAAACACGACTGCCCACTTTGTGGAGGCATGCATAGATGAGAATATGAAGATCCTGACACTTTAACCTGAAATCAGTGCAACTCTGTATGCCTGAAGTTAGGCAATAGCTGCAGAGCTTTGGCATGACGATTAACTACAGCTGTATGAACTGGAGGAAGAAGTACCCTTGAGATCTCACAACATTTTAGCTTTCAGCTTCCAAGAATACTTACTCTCATCTCTGTTTTTATAGAGTTGAGGAGTCTCAACTCAGGTTCTCTGAACTCCACTGACTGTAAATTTACCCTGCCACACCTGAGCACTTTGTGGTGACCCAGCAAGCAACTTCTCGTGTTTATTTTTAGGCAGGTGAGCAGTCCCATTACCTTCATGAGTCTTGTATAACGTCTTCTTTAATGGATCTACTGTTACCACAGTTGTCTCTGTTACATTTCATCTCAGTTTATTTTTCCCCTTCACTTACTAGCTTTTTCCTCTAACCCTCTCAGTTTTCTGATAACATATGTACTTTTATGTGTTGCATCTTTTTTCTCCTCTGAATTTGCATTTGGATAGATCTTTAATTCACAATGAAAGGGTATCCAATAATTAACCAGTATTACAGTATCACTTCTTCTTTATTATCAAGGGAAGACAGATCTTTGTTTCATAAACCTACACCATTGCTATGGTACTCCAGAATGTACTCATTAAGAAGAATTATACAGACAATTACAGATTGTAATTTAATTTCTCCTTTTTATTCATGGTTACGAATGTGAATGAACTAAACATGCAAGTTACTGACATGGTTCTATATGGATGTTTTGTCTAGCATATTTTGCCTGACAGCTGCCCTGTTGCAAGAAAGTACTGAAATGAATTATCTTATTTTCCTCAGTAGTTATTACAGATGAATAATGTCTAGATATTTAACAGATTTAGTATGGATATAGCAGATAAATTTCATACCCAATATGACAATATTCAACAGAGATATTGTTTGGTAGGAGGATGATTTTGCTTGTGCATTCATCCTTGCCTCCAGTGGTTTAAAATTAGATCTTCTTTGGAAGTCAGTGCCACTGTTGCAGAACGTGGGCAGAAAATAGGAGCCAGCATCTCTTCGGTGTCTAGTGACCACCCTTGAGCCAGGTTTTCTGATAACATTTTGAAGCTCCCTCATTGTCACAGACCAAGATGCCCATGACTATCCCTCTCTTTAATTTTTACTCCTAATCCTGATCTGTGCCTGATGCTTCATAGGTCTTTAAATTCACAAAAATCTTTGACTTTGCAGGTCACTATCCCAGTAGATTCTTCTTCCATGTAATTGTTCAGTTGGCTAGCAGTCTTGCTGTTGTTTTCAACTGCAGCACTGAAGTTTGTAAACTCTTCCAGAGCACTGCAGTATGCAAAGAAATCTCTTTTCCCTCTCTCCTGATTTGTCAGGTGTTTACACTCATTGAAAGAGTAGGTTTGCTTACAATAACAGTCACACCTGCTCCGTATGAGGATAGTGCTGAGATGATTTGTGACCATGATATCTGGCATGGAGGCCACCAGATTGGCCACTAATAGGTTTCAAGTGGCCAAAAAACTGTCTGTGGGAATCCAAACTGTTGCAAAGCTCTTCTGTGTGTCCATATATCATGTATGCACACTTTGTGGATCAGAAATAGAAGTGACAGTAATAAATTTCCTAAAAGCACTGTGCATGAAATCTGGTGGCTGCTTTGTTTGTTTGGTATTTTTTATTTATTTTAAGATAAATTTTCATTTCCTTGCGAAAGCAACAAACAAATTTTTGTTCTATAAAAATTCAGTTTCTTTAAGGAAGTGCTGTGAAGATGGATGATGGGGATCCCGGAGAGTAAGTTCTATGGCACTGTATTTTACAACAAAGTACTAATGACCAGATCAGTTTCTAGGCTGATACCATTATTTACTTGATCCATACAGTGTTTCTGCGTTCAGATGTTTTCCTACCCACACACTTTTATGATTATTCTGTCAGCAGTGTAAGTAACTCAGAGCTGAACTTGGTCCTCTGTAAGTGCCTCCACAGCACAGCAGTTCAGGACTGTCATGAGCATCCTCCCATCTTGAGTGTAGTCACCTCTATCAGTGTGGACAATGACAAGCCAAGGCTGGATGCAAGCACAACAAGCATTAGCAAAAAATTGCTCCTTAGCCATGCTGTGTAAAGCAAGCATCCAGGGTGCATCCAGGGTCAAGAAGTGTTAGTTGGAGAAGGTAATATGTGCCTTTCCCAGTTAACTTATTAAACCTACCCTTGAAAATTGATAGTTTTTCAAGGAGCACCCAGTGAGAGGTCTGGAACAGATGATTTTAAGTACTGTGTTTGCTCAGTCAGTGCTTCCTGCCTGGACCCAACTGTGCTGAGAAGCAGCAGAGGTGACTCAGAGGTTTGGACATGGCTTGTAATTTCACTATACACAACCCACAGACACATGACTTCTTCTTCCACATTATTACTAAGTTATGCTACAGTGAATGTTAATGACCCACAGTGAAATTATTCCCTACACCAAGCAAGGAAAACCACTATCCACAAATCCCCAATCTTTTTTCTCTTGCCTCTATTAAAATAGTTAATCACACTGGGGAAAAGCACACACAGGCTTGCTGTGAGGTCACAGGGAAATGATACATCACAAAGGCTATTAAAACATTATAAACATGAAATTACAAGTAGCATTAAAAAATTTTAAAAATTAAATCACTCAGGAAAATAAAACAGAGAAGAAGTGAGAAGCTACACTGACACACAGTATGAATATAGGTCAAATGAGGGACTTCAGCAGTCAGCAAAAGGGCTGTGCAGGAGGCTTTTTGGTGATCAGGAGAAAAGTAGCAGGTGATACTGAAGAGAGGGAAAGACTTTGCCCAGATGCATGTTGAGAGAAGGCATGTTGCAGCCTCACCAGGGCTAGCATCACCATGAAATAGTGGATGGCAATGCAAGTGACAACTGTACATGTCTAGTGTCAGCCAGGATGGTCCTTAAGGACATATTCGGGAAAGCTGTTGCTTGATGTTCACACTATTTTTCAGCTTAACATCTCCATGCACTAAGCAAATTTTTCTAGTGGACTAGTAAAGAAATACAGCATCCAGACTTCATGAGTATTAGTGCCCATTGTTGGTGAAATAGGTCAGTGACAAGCAAGCTGCCAGGTTGGACACATTGTGCCAGTGTGGGTGAAATCTGTTCCTCTCCCAGCTCTTGCTGTTCCCAGGAAAGGCACGGAGGGCACTCACAAATGAGCTGCTGATAGTGTTGTGCTGCTGCCAAATGATCTTCCACCGCAAGCACAGGCAAGCAACAAAACCCCTTCCCAGGGATCAGAAAAGGGAGTGTTGTTTGCCTGAAGCAGAGGTACTCGCAGCCACTGACCTGGGGCTCCTCAAAGAGGACACTGACACTGGGGATTGGCACTGCACTATGTAGTGGGGAAAGATTTGTCCATGTGTCTGCAGTGAGTATCAAGTTCACTTTCTGGTGCTGAGGAAGAGTCACAACAGCAGAGAGGTCACTCTCTGCCTGATGAGTTCTTGCCACTCCGCACAGCTCTGGCATGGAGTTTGCCTGCATTAGCACTGCAGGGAAATTGGATCAGGCAGTCTGCAAAACAACAACAACAAAAAACTAGTACATCACTGCAGGGAGAATGCATTCAAATGCCCATACTCGAGAAAATATTTTGTTTCCTGAGGGAAATATGATTTTCTTCTGTACACTAGACCTGTCTCACATAATTCAGACGTTAAGATAGGAATAATCCAGGGGACTGGTATAACCTAATACTACCAGAACCAGAGATAGAATTTCATGCATGGAGAAGAAAACCGATTCTATCTAAATATATTTCTCCTTATAAACCTGGTTCTTCTCTAGTCGACCTTGAGGGAAGCAGGAATAATACTAAAGCAAATCTATCTGTTGCAAGTGCTAACTCGAGGTACTAGGTCAGAAATATTTACTAAGATAGCCTTTAAAGCATGAAAGTTCACAGTAATCTAAGAATACATAGTAAGTAACAAGACGCAATGTTTGCAATCATTTTTTTATAACATAATGTTTCATCATTTACTCTGATTGAGTTTTGCTGATAAACAAGTTTTGATCCTGTCTGCTTTGTGGTTTTCTCCCTCTAGTCAGTCAAGAAAAAAGGGTAATATGGTAACAAGAATAAAATTAAGGTTCTATGGCTATGTAAATAGCTGGAAATTAGCATAGACTAAGTTGCAAATAAATACATACATGCATGACTTACAGGAAGGAGAAAATGTGCTCAGAATGCAAAATACAGCAAAATTTCTGTTCACAGTGTAACCCTGGAGTGTTATACCCATGGAGTGTGAGACTCTAGCAGGAATAGGCAACAAAGTTCACTCTCTGAAATGAGTTTTAATTGGAGAAATACAGAGGCAGAAGAGAAACTGCTGATGAAATGATAGTGCATCCCCAAAGGAACCTCTACCGGGGATAAACTAAAAGAAGTTAACTGTTTGGATATAATCCAAATAAACTTTATGTTTCATATTACTTGTTTCTTTTGCACCAGGGGAAAAAAAAAAAAAAAAAGGCCAACCAGAGTTTTTACCTTGTTAATGGAAATCAATTAGAAACAGTCCAAAAATCAAATAGAAGCGAAGTGAAATGCAGAGCTGACTAGAAGCTCTGAAGGAAATATTCTTTGTCTTAACTAGGCTATTAGAAAACGAAATATAAAAGCAGTAAGATCTTCAAAGAAATGCAATGGACCGGGTCCAAATCCCAGCAACACACTGGGCGGGAAAAGATTCACTGGACTATCTAATCTATTTAACACTTTCAATTCCTGCAAGTGCACCAGTTATAAAAAAACCAGCATATATTAAAAACCATATTACAATTCTTTGAAATTAATTAATGGCTGCTGAATTTGAGCTCCTAATTTCCACTTAAAAACTACTTAGTAGTACCAGGAGCTAAATTGCTTGGGTTACTCAGAGCATGGGAATGCAAACAAAAGAAACCTTGGTCACTGACAGATTAAGAGTAATAATGGCTATTGATGGGAAAAAAATTACTCATACAATTTTGTTTTTAATTCAGCTAGATATTTCTTTGTTTATTGTAAATGCAAGTCTTGTCCTAGTAATAAGGGCAAGGTGCTGAAGTTGAGGTACACTCCCCCTGCATGATAGAGCTATAGTTGCTGTGTCCCACACTGTATTGGAGCCAGCTTCACTAAGTCAGCTTTCCAGTGTGAATCCTGAGACAGGGGTGTGAAAAGGAAGTAAGATACGTTTCAGTTTTCCTGCCAAGGTGTCCAAAGGTGACAAAGAAGTATTCGCCTCTCCACTTCATCAGAAACTTTGTCTACCTCCCTCCTGTCACATCCTCTGCACCTACAGGAAGATGACTTCTGCCATGTTGATGTTCAAAGTTGTATCCCCTTAAGAGGGAATTCGAGAGCAAATTCTTCATCAGCATAAACTGGCTTGAGTGAGTTGGCTTCACTAGAGTTACACAAACTAAACCAACAAACTGCAGAGAATGTAGAGTATTTCAAATCCTCTAAAGGTATTTTGAAATGGTAGCAAAATGATAGGCATGTGTGATATGTGTGAAGTGGATGAAGCCTCAGGATGAAGAAGACGAGTCAATAGGAAAAAAGTGCACAGACCAGTGGGATCAGGAAACACACCTCATGGGTATACACAGTGATGTACCCACACATCTACGCAAGTCTGTTTGCTGTGCTACTGAAAGCAGAAGGTCTGCTTTGAGCTCAGGCTAGGGTATTAGCTCAAGTGACCTTATTGCCCCAAGGGAAGAAAACTTTGTACCAAGATCCACTGGAAAACTGACTGGCTCTCAGGGCCCCACTGATGGACAGCAGGACAGAGGTAAAGGGGAATTTGTACTGCCTGCAGATGAACAGGAGAATTTCCTCTCTATTGCTGCCAAGCCAGCACTTTTCATCAGCATCCAATCAACATCAGAAATGCCTTAAAAGAGAAAAAAGAAGCCCTTTGAAGCAGAGTCCTTTTGTGTATCATCCCAGAGCACAAAGGGGCCCCTATCTCTAAGGAGGGCCTCTTAGGTACTGACTCAATATCACGCATTGTAATAATAAAAATAATTTATAGTATTATTTTTGTGAGTAGGGATTTTCCTTTTCTTTCTCTCCCTCTGAAACCTGCCAAGCTAAAGAAAATGGCTTCTTTGCTACCACTGGAAAAACAGAGAAAGAAAAACAATTTTGTTGTTGTTGTTGGAGGAAATTCCAAAGAAATGAAAAAGAATGTTTATATTCCCATGGGCCCTTGTGTGGCTGTGCACATATCAAAGGCAGGACAAGAGCTTGGAGAATACACAGAGATGTAAAATCCAGGCTCAGCTTTAGCCTCTCTGCTGTGCAGAGACAAAGCACCACTCAAAATATTTGTGTTAGTGAGTGTTTGCATGTACAGGTGAAAGCAATAGAGATAAGAAGATGCAGAGAAATAGGAAAAGAGATAAGGAGAAAATAGATAGCTATTAGGGAGGGACTAGAAGAGGGGAAAAGGGACATATTTAGTCACAATAAATGTTAATAAGTTTTGTTACAATTGATGCAAATACTTCACTTACAGCACTTTTATTGAAAAATTATATTAAAATTAAATGTTTAGAAAAGAGGAATTTTGGTATTTTATTTCTTTTTATCAAGCTGAAACCTTCAAATCTATCTTGGAATTTTAATTTTATCCCTTTCACAAATTAGAGTGGAAAGCAGGGAAAAATCTAACAGATAATGAAATGGAGGAAAGGAGCGGTGACATAAATTAAGGGGGTAATTTGCAAATCTGAAAATTTTAGTTACTCTTATTTCTGACAAAATTTATCTATCATTGAGCAAAAAAAAAAAAGCGTTCCTGTTAAAAACTAACATTATTCTTAATTATTCTGCGGAGTGCCAGGCTCATTTTTCAATGACACCTTGTTATTATTATATATTACATTCATTACAGGAGAGCCCAGAGGTTCTCAAGCTTCTGTCATGCTGAGTAAGTGCAACATTTAGGAAAGATTATTGTCATCTTAAAGAACTGATAAGTTAACTAGGGACAGGATGCAACAAGCAGGTGAAGAACATGAGAAGATGGAGAGGAAGACTAAGATAAGAAACAACAGTGAGAACATAAGGAACACAGCAGGAGGGATTTGCCTCTTATTTCACATGCACCTTCTACTTTGACTTGTTTTCAAGCAGGTCATGGGCTCTGGTGTGTCCCCTGAAAGTCACTTTCTCCATCATCAGTGAGTACAGTGGGACTGAACAGGGAGCTGAGGGTGGTTGGCTCCCAGTAGGTACAAAAAGCAAGGTGGAGCTCCACCAAATAGCACACAAATCACCCAGTGCCAAGAAGTGGGTCAACACTTAGCTGAGCACACTCTGCAGAAAGGCAGGAAACTAGATTAAGCAGAGATGCAGCATAATTTCTCCTTACACATGAGTACATTTTCAAAGCATCCAATGAATCAGGGAGTACAGAAATGGGTAGGCATGGGAGTGACATTTCAAGGCCCCAAGAAGTTCAGGATTGCCCTCCATAAATCATAGCCTCCTTCTTCCCTATCACTGATGTTAGAAGTTCAGCTGTTGTGAGCAGAAGCTCTTTTAAGTCTGTCAGCACACTTGTGCCAAACTCTCAGTTGGTCTGTGGTAGGTGGTTCAGTGGCTCCATCACTCTGCAATGGGAGACTTTTACTCTAATTCCTTTATATAACTTTGTGTGATGTGAAGAAGAGAGACTCAGTTTCCCCATCTACACCATGGCTTTTTTTATCTAAAAGTTCACAAACCGAGACCCTTCTTTTGTGTCCATTTTTGTTTTATTGACCTTGGGCATATCATCTATTGAGCATGAAACTGCTACTCCTTGCTCCCCAGAGATGGGGTCATGCTGCACTCATTTATAGAAACCCATGCCTGCTCGTCACTCCAAGTGCCATGAAAGGCTGAGGACTCTCCTTCCCTCAGCTTTAGACCAGTGGTGCACCTGTATCATCAAGGCACTACCATGCCCAGTGTACATCAGAGACCATCTTTTCATGCACTGAGAAAAAAGAAGAGGGAGGTCTCATCACCATTTACTAGGATTGAACCTTTGCTATCTCCCTATGGGTAGAGGACAACCACTGCTAGCTACTTTGGAAGCAATACTTCATCTGCTAACTATGAAGAACCACAGCTGTACCAACAGCACTGTTGTCCTCTGTTCAGAGACAGTTCTTTTACAGAAGGGAAATTATATTATTACTGGTCTGGGTTATTCAGAGGAAAATATCTACTAAGAAACTTTTCACTGTAAGTAAAGGGCCTTAAAAATGTTTCCCCAACCTCTTTTATTTGTCTTAAACTATGCTAACATGTAGCCTTGTGACTTTCACAAGATTTGAGAAAGACAAAATCAGAAAAAATTTTGATGATTTTCCCCCCAGTGACTCAGCGTATGTGTGAAACAAAATGTTTTATGGCATTTTTCTGAGTTTTCCCATGGTTGGTCAAACTTCTCCAGTAACAACTACTTAGAGTATTACTGGCCAGAAGCTTCAGCATTAGCAGATTTATGCCTTTGCTATTACCTGTAGCAATAAACTGTTTTAAAAAAATCCTCTTGTTCCCTAACTACAAATTGAATTTCAATAAAAGTATGTAATACAGTCACATGAAAGCACAAGGCAGAGTTGTGTGCAGTCTTAAAATTTTACATGCAGTTCTCATTGCCTTAGAAGTTTGGATCAGATACTATCCAGCCTTAATGTATGTGCTCTCCCTGGGCTAGACAAAGCAAAATACACCTGAGTCAAAACAGCCAGATTAAAGGCATAAAAAGGTAGAGTGACTTTTGAAGACAAGGGGAATCGCTACAATGGGCTAATGACCTTCAAATTTCCTGGCTAGCTGATAATAGGAGAACTTTTGCCCAAACTTGGACACCTTCAGGGCTGTCATAAATTGGAAGAAGGATCTCTAGGAGCCTTGTGCCACACCAACATAGCTGACACATTTCTAATTTCTTCAGCCTTGTCCCATGAAGTTCTAAAACCTTGTCTCATGACATTCTACAACCTTGTCTCATGACAACCCATATCTTCTATATCAGGAGAATTTGCAGCTCCAAAGAAACAATGATTCAGTGTCTTTCTGCTTCTTTTTCACCTGCAGTCTAGTATAAAGCAACCCAAGGGAACTAGGCTTTTAATGCCCAATGCCTGAATACTACTATATTGGCTACCTTGCAGCTCTGTTCATTAAACTCCCTACCTCATCTTTGGCAATTCCTCACTTTTGAAAGGTTACTATTATTCTCATTATTATCTGTATCCTGGCAGAGGCGGAATAACCACATAGCTTTAGCTTTTTTTATAATAGACATCAATCTTTAATATGTAACAGAGAGCCCTATCCAAATTGCATCCAAGGGTCAATGAAGGCCCACTCACAGGCACAGTCCTACTGATGTCTGTGAGTCTATGGTGGTTGAGTAAAAGAAGGATATGTGTGTCCATCATCAATACATTAGAAGTGGGAGCTGAGCACTGTCCCACTGTCTTCTCCTTTTCTTCTTTCTATACTGGCATGCCACTATAAAGCATGTTCTCAGTAAAGCTTTGGCAAGAGGTTTCCAAGCAGTGGCTCTGCTGAGGAGTTGTCAGTTGGTCTGTGAACTGACATTATACAGTAAAATGTTTTAAACTTATAAACTCCCTCTGGCTTTATGTGTGGTGTAGGAAAAAGAAAGTTGAAACTTCTGACCTATTGACAACAGGGATTTAGGCAACAAACTCCCACTGACATAAGAATCAGCTGCAGTTAGGAACTAAGCACAAGTACAGTCTTACACAAAGGTCCTCTACATGCTTGCAGCTTGCATTTTGCCAAGACTCATCATTATCCTGCTACTTAAATGGTGATCATGGTCCTGCCATGCATCATGCAAACAGTATAGAAGCAATGTCAGCAGACACTGCAGCTTTCTGCACTTCCATGTATGTCCAGTCATAGCTTTTCTGAGGATTCATGCCAGAGGCAGCACTCAAGTTCACAGACAAGCAAACTAACCAGTTCTCATGCTGAATTCAGTAGCAAATTCAGTGGCATAGTGTCTGTGATCACTTTTCTGGGTAAAAGTGAGCATAGAAAGAGTCATCTGTGCCTGCACCTGTGTTTGTGGACAAGGCTCCTTCATTTCACCATCTGCAGCATCACATCCATCTTGGAAAGAGTGAGTTGGCAGTGACTGGCAGCAGAAGGTGCTTATGGCACCCCCAACTCCTTCACTGAATTTCACCAGCTCCTGGGAAGAAGGATAGCAATGACACCCTTGTCACCATTGGCTGATGTAAAGAAAATCAGTACTGAAGGTAACATTTCACGCTTCAGGAGTAGCTTTTTACTGGTGGCCATGAGATAGTCAATGTCAGCCTGTAATACAGAGATAGTCCAGCATTCCCATTTCAGCAGATGTAGTGTAGTATATCAGACTCCACAACTGTAGGTAAATGCTGACTTTTAATGGCTCCTATTACATACACTATTTTCAAAATAATTTATTGATGGTAACTGAGTAGGTTCCCCATTGAATTTTCAAAGGATTTCATGGCAACTTTTCCACTTGATTCACACATACGTCTAGTATTTCTTTGGCCAAAGAAGGATAAATTTGGCTCAGTTTTGGCAATTCAGCTTGAGTTTGGCAAGTAATAAGAGTTTTTGTCTTAAACCCCAAAACTCAAAGGTTTGGTCCCCACTGGCTGAATCTTTCATGACACAAGACAAGGATATAGAGTAGATGTAAGGGTCATAACTCAAGAGCTTCTAGGTGGTAGAATGTCTTAATAAACACAATTGAAAACAAAAGAAACTGATCTTGGAATGTGATACAATTGAATTTTCCTGCCACTTAGAGAAGCCATTAATGATTACATGCATAAATAGATTCACCTTGGAGGAATATACAATTTAAAACAACTTACGCATTTGGAGTAGAAAACATAAGGCTGAAAATTAGTTGAGGAGGAGAGAAAATAATAAATTATGCAAATCTATAGCCAGATCTAGTAATACTAAATATCATAGGAAATCTCAGTACCATGTATTAACAAAGCTCTGATAACATACACTGGTGAGCTGTGAGAACCCGTAGACAAAAAAAAGTTCTGGCAGGCCAGGTTTGGCCAGACTATTTCCTGTTTATCGGAGAAGGTGGCCAAAGCAGGTCATACAGGGTGATCATACCAAATAAAACTCAACAACGCTGCCACAGAACAAGCACTGAAAGGTCCCATTCCCCAGATGAAGCACCACACTGTGTTGCTCTGAGATTCAAATACCACAACAAGGCACCTCAAGTAGATACAAACTGCAGAATAGACATAAAATCAATAGAGGAGTGGAACTAGAGAAAAGATGTGCATCCGCCCACAGTGTGTTTCCTACAATGGCTCATGCCATTCCTACTCAGGTGCTAATCCCTGCCATAGCCTGAACTCAGCCCAGGATTCCATTTGGGCACAACTCTTGCCTGAGAGTGGCTAACTCAGTGGTGATAAGACCAAGCACTTTTGATAGCTCTTCTCAGCTCTGATGGACAGGTTGCAGAGCCATCAGGTGTCTTCCTTTGCAGCTGTGTGTCTGCAGCCACAGGCTCACCCAGCTGGTCCTGCCTTGCAGTGGTCTGGAAACACCTGGTGGTCACTTACAGAGGCAATAATGTCCCCCTGGGCAACACATCTCTTCCTGGTGTGAGGGGTGAACACAGATACAAGGGTAGACCTGGGCTTGCTCTACTCCTGTCCCTGGTGGGAAGATGGGGAGAAGGAAGGACCCTCACCTATGGCAGCAGCTCTTGACCCCTAGTGCTCGGATCCATCCATTCTTCAGGCACAACAGCAGCCCTCTCCAGCGTAGGCAAAGTTGCCAAAGCAGCCAAAGGCTTTTGCTGCCTCCAAGAGCTTATTGCCCTTTTCTGCCTGCAGCTGGCCCTAGCGCAGGCATGGCAGACAGAAAAGCAAATATTATTCTTTGAAAGTGTTCCAGCTAGGCCTAACTTTTTGTGCAATGCAATTTAAACAGAATAATCCAGGTCTGTAAGTGACAGTTTGGTCTGATTTTTAAGATAGGCAAATTAAGATTTGCAAACCCTTGGTTGTATTCAGGTGGCTTCCACAAGCAGTTATATGTTCAGAAAGGCAAATAATATCCCAACCAAGTCAGGGCAGGCTTGTAGTAAACTAAACTACACTTTGATTATTGCTGATGATAAAAATACAACTTGTTTGGGCTTTAGTGAGGAGATGGAAACTTTAATACATTCTGACAGTCTTTTGCAATTATTTCCTCTTCTGCCAGGGCCAGGCAATTAAATGTGCAGCCCAATCTTTGCCTTACTATGCTCTGTCATGTTTTCTAGAATATCTGGGGAAAGGAGCCTGCAAAGAAGAATTTCAAACTTTTACCAGTCAATTCTGCATAGAATTACTCTGTCTTACATCCTCCAGATTCTATGAAATTAAAAGCATTTATTTCATCCTTTAGTTGATGCCTGCAGACAGATGAGATGCCTGGTTCAAGCATGTTTCATAGTTGCAACCACATACTATATAAAATGATGATATCATTAAACAAGAGCTGATAGATATGATTCTGGTCAGCAACATTGTTTACTCTATTCTCCTGATGTAATTTACAGATTCATGGTTGAAAGTTACACTTAGCTTCCTTTGTATTATCTACAGCACCTTTCACTCTCTGTCAACATGAATTTCATGATCATGGTGGGGAAAAAAGGGTGTAGCAGAGGATAACAGTGCATCAGATATCGAGCAGTAGCAATCAACACCAGTTGCTGCACAATAAGTAATGACTAATCAGCTTGGCTGTGTTGTGCATTCCTTAGTATGTTGCCACAGCCCCCACTTTCTGAGGTGGACTATAAAACACCTACTTAGGATCATACTCAAGGAGGTTGTGTGTGCACCTCTTCTTGTTCTCGTTATTGCTAGTGTCATTAGATTCATTTGATGCCATTACTTGTGCTCGTTAAAATCTTTGTGACTAGAATATGGTACAGTATCAGAATTTTAATGCCTCGTATATTGTCTGAGAGATGATGGCAATAAATGCTACTGCTTTGACCTTCTCTGTGTTTTATCATTTGATTCAGTGATCATCTCCATTCGTTCATCTCCATTTGTGCCCATATAGAGAATGAAGAGCCAGAAAATAAGAACTACAGTCACCAACAGATAAAAATATTTACAAAATTTAGTGTCTCTTCTTTGTAAGCAAATCAACAGTTTATAGCCTTTCATCATCTGCATTATTACTATTGTGCCTTTTCTTTGAGACAGGGATTCCTGTGAGCAGCCAGAATGGCAGTGTGTTGGTCCTTTAGTGTTACAGGAGCACTACAAAAGAGCCTGGTAACTACATATGCTTGTGACAATACTTACAGTGAGACATGGAAAAAAGGGCTTCCTGTTTGGTACTACTTACCGAACTGACCTTAAAAGAATTTCTAGGAAGCTTTCTTTTGGTAGATGTGAAGGTGTAACTGTGATCACTTAACCCTAGCACTGCCAAGCTTTCTTCAGGTGTTCTTTATAGTTGGCACTCTATTACTGTATGTGGTTAAAAGGATAAAAACAGGTCCTCAGAACAGGGTTATCCAGGTGAACATGTGTTAGACATATTGCCAATCCTCAGCCATCAAACTCAGGAGCTTATTTTAGAAGCCTAGATTGGACTGAATTCCCCACAGCTACCTGGATAGGGAAACATTTTAGGACTCATTTGGCCTGTTTCAGATATCAACCTAAGTTTTCCATTTAGGCAGTGAATAGAAGGAGCTCTTTCAGAAGATGATCTATAGCACCTGAATTAGACATATACTCTGGACTGCTGTCTGGAAGAACCTGTCACTCTCTCTACCTGTTGAGGGAGAGCAGCTCTTCAAAATAAGCTTCTAAACTGGAGGATTAAAACTAGGCAGCATGATTACCTCCCCTACTCGAAACACTTGACCGGGATGCTCCTGGGTGATGAAAATGAAGTGTTGTCTGACGCACATTCCTTGCAACAGCAGCTTGTTATTCGAGGGGGTGTTTCTTTGACAGGCTCATTGAATTGAGGGAGTTCACCTGATTTATAGGACAGATTGGGGTGTGGTGCTTTGAAACGGAATTGCTTGAGCTTATCCATAAAGAACAAAAATATTCCAGTGAGAAGTGTGACAAGATCATTTATTTTTTTTTACCTATTTTCTTTCACAAACATCTACTTTTCAACAGGCAGATTATGAAAAAGGCCCCATTTGCTCCTGCAATGTGCTATGCTTTGACATGAGGGAAGGACCATACATAGAGGTTCATGACTCCATAAAGCTCCTATGACTTTCAGCACTATATATAAATCTGCCATGAAAAAAACAACCTTTTTTTACCTGTCACAAGAATTTACTCATCTGGCTTTGGGTAGGAATTTTTACAGGTCACCAGTACATCAAAAATATATCAGCAGTAAAACATGGCCCAATTTAGCCTCATACCCAAGCCAGAGCTCTTCTGGGAACAGACAAAGCAGGTAGCTGCCCAGAGCAGCAGCCGGTTGAAGAGAGGCAAAATGCTTGTGACTGCTGCTGTCTTTATGATTGACAGAGTACAGGAGAGCTGGAATGGTTGCTGCTCTTCCTTCAGGGTCACTGTGGGGTGGTGTGACTGGTGGCTACTGTTATTAGGTGATGCAAAGGAGTGGTGGTCACCATCCCATCCTCCTAGCTTTCTGGCTGCAGAAGCAGAAATCCCTGCTTGTCTGCAATGCCCTCTACCCTACTTCTCTTCTTGCTTCCCTCTTCAAGTAGGGGTTGTCCCCCAATCAACCTCCAACCCTTGAGTTGTAGGGTGAGAATGCTCACTTCTGGGAAGCCTTTGTAAGCTCTGGCCACAACTTTGGGAAAAACATTTAGAGATGGTCTGTTAATGGCACTTAGCAGCCCTCACATTATAGTCATTCAGGAACTGGGTGCAGGGGCAGTCAGAGCATCCCAGACACATATGTCACCATGGTGGGTTAGGCAACATGGTGTCTCAAAAGCTTACCACAGGTTTTTCTTGTCTGGTCTTTACCTCTTTAGCCAGGTCATACAGGCAGTGGAGGTAGTTAACTGATGGTACATGAAAGCAGGGTGATTTTGCACCACAAAATCAGTGCTGAGTTCTTCAGCACCCCGAAATCTCCCCAGGGCACAAGGGAGCTCACCTGCAATGGCAACAGGCTGGCAAGGATGTGGGCTGGTGGCACCAAGAGGGTTAAACTGCTGGTTCAGAAACAAAGTAAATTGGGGAGAGAATATAAGAACACTTTATCAAAAATGATTGCTATAAGAAGGTAATTAGAGAAAGTCCTTCTCACTAGAAGAGCAGCAGTAAAAACAATGTTTCAGTGGACTATTCCCAGTATGCACTCCACAGTGATCCATGTGAGACAGATCCAGGGACAGGTTCGGAAGTACTAGACAGTAGGATACTCAGTGAAAGGAACTGACAGCTTTAGTAGGAGAAGATTGGTCTCTAGGTAGTTTCAGGTGATCTGACAGGTCAAAGCGCCAATGCAAAGATAAACATCATTTCACACTAAAAAATCTTTAGAAGCTATTGTCCAGAAAGGTATCTAACCCGACATTATTGTGAAGCAGGAAGAGCACAGCCATGGTTTTACCTTCCATGACAACATAGTTTTATCCTGATTGGGCCAAGCCAATAAGTATCATTGACAGAAAGTTAAGACTTTGCTGAAACAGAAAAAAAAAGTAAGGGGTACTCTGTCCAGTCAGAGAGACAAAATTACCTATATCCTGGACAGATATGTCAGGTTAGGCACTTTTCTACCATTTTTGTGTTTTGGTTGGGCATTTTTTCTAATTCCGTATGTGTACAGGCAATTACAAGAGCAGGTGTTGCCTTGTTTTACTGCTACACCTCAAAATTGCAATTTTTGCATATTTACTTTAGGTAAATATCTGCTTGTTTAGCAGGAAAAGTCTGATATTCTTTTTTCTCCCTCTTATTGGAAAGGAGATATGAAACGAGATGGCATTTCAGTAATTTCCCTGTTTTTGTTTCATAAGTGCTAATTTATTCATATGTCAATGGTAATACTTAATTTCTTATATATCATAGACAATGTATAGGCCATATTCCAGTCCTAATGCAATTTCTGAGCTGTAGAGGAGGAGCTCTGAAGTCAGATGTTGTTTTTGACTCATTAGTTGAAGGAAAACAAGGATATGGGAGGACCCCAAGCAAATACTCCTGCTTTAGCTTGAGATATGAGATCAGAAGACCTGAGAAGAAGAGGAAACATCTCAGCTTTAATTTTTAGCAATAGGTAAAGTCAAATAAGAGGACAGAATTTTGACCTTTATTCCTGGGAGGGGTTGAGTTGACTTGGCTGGCAGTGAGTGATCATTCATCAGGGAAGAAATAAACTTGAGTAGCCTGCAGAAAGACTCTTTGAGAACAGCTATCTCTAAATGCCTGAAAAGCAAGGTCAAACTCCCTTCAGACATACACTGGTGTGAATCCAGAGCAGCTCTAGTTGAAGCAAACAGAGTTATGCACTGATGTAAATGAGATCAGACATAACTTGCTGTCAACACAGTCAAATCTTAAATTGATCAAAGAACAAAATCTTCCCTTGTGTATATTCAGAATTCATCTGATGACTGTAGACAGATTTAGATGGAAATATTTCCTCCAAAGAACCCAGTAAGTCTAAGGGACTTCTCAGTGTGAGAAGGAAGTAGTCAGTTTTTTATACAGAGAACACTAAATCAGAAAATATGTGGGCTTTTTAAAAATCAAAGAACAGCTTCTTTGCAGCCTATTGAATTGTGTATCACCTCCAGTGATTACATTTTCAGTCACTACTGATGTATTGAATGCAGCATGGTTACAACATAGATTGTTTTAAAAAAGATGGGATTCTGGACAGGATGGAGGGGAGTTTAATGCCAACACTTGCTAGAATGGGAGCAGTCAAAACCTGTTCTTTTATTTTCCCTTCATCTTGTTCAAATACATTAACTCCATTTCATATTAAAGACTGTAATATTGTCATTAAACATTGGCATTAATATTGGAAATCCAATCTGCTGCCATGGCTGGCAGTGCCAACACAAGATAATTGTTAAATGCCTCTGAGATACTTTATTTCCATCTTTTCCTTTTGAACACCAGAAAGCTGCTTTCAGATCCTGACATTCCAGAGGTCTTGTTCGAACTCAGTTGAAAACACAGTACAGGGGCTTTCTCCCTGCCACAAGAGCACTGAAATGCTATACAGTGTTTCTGGTGCTTCCCCACAGAGGTTTGCTTTCGTTCTCCAGTTCTGCTGAGGGGCCTTGTCCATGGAATTGAGAAGGCTATCTGGTTTGAAAATCTTTAAAACCATCAGGTGGAAGATTTTCAAATCCAGCTGATGATGTTTGCTGGGCAGGAATATGGGTGATGATCAAAACTTCCAGCTGTTTGGACAGCTAACACTGCTGGTGATGATTGTTTCAAGCTGATCCAGTTCTCCTATTGGAAGGCACCAGTCTATAACTGGGAAACACAACTGTTTATTAGGCAAGATCAAGATGAAGCAGTACTATTTCATATATTACACATTATATCTGGTACCCAAATAACTTTGCCAAAGTCCAGTCACAGAACATGTCACTCTCCCTCTTCTAAATGGTGGCTCAATACTAGAAAGTCTCTGTAACCTTGTGCATTTTATCAGAATTTCACCTCACCAGAGCCCTTTGATTTATACATTAGTTCTTCTGAGGAGCATCATGCCAATAAACCAGAAATATGAGCTTACTTAAAGAATTCTTTTCTGTACATACACCTAATCTCAAGACAGGAGTAGATACATGTACAGTTTTCCAGTATGATGCAATCTGTGAGCATGTCCCATACATTTCGTATGTTCTAATCTATTTGTGAGTCAGAGGTTTAGGGGTACCTTCAGTTATCCTGTCTCTTCCTTTTGCAGCTTTTTTTGTCAGTAATATGGTCCAAAGAAGCCTTTGCTTAGATATGCACATTTATTTTATATTAGGCAGTTTCTAGAAGGAAGTCCAGGAACATCTGTAAGAACATAAAGTAGAAATTAGAACCCTACTTTTCAGCTAAGCACCCAAACTACAGGGCAATTCTTGCATCCCTTCTCTCTTAATTTGGCTTGGTGATTCATGAATATTTCTTGTCACAGTTACTCAGTCCCAAGGAGATATTTAGGGAATGCTGGCAGTAAGCCAAGTTAGAAAACTGGTAAAATAAATCATACTGGTGCTAGGATAGAAGTTGTGGACTTGAATCTGTTCAAACGAAAATTGAACTAGGTTTTCCATTTCCTGAAAAGTGTTCTAGCTCCTACCTAACCCACATACAAATTCAGTAAAAATATCCAAACCCTCTTCTCTCTAAAAATGTGAAACCTACTGTTATAGTTTCAAAATCTTTCATGGAATATTTTCTCTCCCATACCAACACAGTGGTTTGGGAGTTGAAGAGCCAGGATGAGATGGCTCGCTGAAGTCCAGAACCTGCTTCCAGAACCAGCTAACAGAGGGGTGGCTGATAGCTTTGCCTTCCAGCTTGATGGCTGGGGGGCAGTGAGGGCGGGAGAGAGAGAGGTTTTTCTTGATGCTGGCCACACTTTGCTCCTCAGTCTGTGTGTGCCAGCTGCTGTCTGATGAGCTGATGGAAACACTGGGAGGCGGTCTTCTTCCTGGCTTGGCCCTCAATTCTGCATGCCCTGTGCTGTTCTTTGGAGAGAACAAGACACCACTGCCAGGATTCATTCAGGCTCCTTGAGGACCCAACACCATCTGCAGAGGAGTTGCTGCCCCTCCCCTGTTCCCACCCCACAATGCTTTTTTTGGACAAAGGACGGTAGGAGAGGGTCCTCACACTGCCCATGGGAAAGGTTTCACCCTGTCCCTGTGGCTCCCATTCCCACATGAGTTTCAGGGCCAACATCTCCCCCTGGTTGCTGTCTTTGCCTCACTGGAGCCCGTGAGCGACTTACCATGGCCACTACCTCCCAAGTTGTAGCCTTGCCTCCCACTGTCTGTAAATATAATTGCTCCAAAGGGGCAGAGATAGCACTTGGTTTGTTTGAAAGTTTTGGTTATGGTGTTGCTGTTTGTTCTGTTCTGGTTATATGTGGTAAACAACTGTTATCCTCTTCTATACATTTTCTGATTAAAGTCTCTTAATTTCAAAGCTTGTGGTGGTTTTTGGGAAAAGGCTCCCTTCCTAGTCCAGATAGACATCTTAGTTTCTTTTAAACTGAGTCACATTTGAAACACTGGCAGGTGAGACCTGCATTTGGAACATTGTAGAAGGTATTCAGGGCTATTTTCAGGATAACAAATTTAAATGCTAATTTTAGTGGCTTCTCAAAATAACTGTGACAAGAGCAATAAGCAGCTTGGAGAGCTTCTTGTCAGGCTATGGTGCCCCTTTCAGTCAATCTGGAAAGAAATTATAATGCCCAAATTAAGTGTCTGTAAAAAATGACCTACTTGGCAGACTGTGTAGAGGTTACCTACTGAACATGTCATGGCATTACCTGGGGTCATGCTGCTCCTTGCCCCCCTTTTACCCTGGTTTCCTTTGCATGGAAAGCAGATTTGGAGAGACAGCATATCCCCAGTTCTTGCTCCAAAATTGTATTGGGATGTGCTTAGGATAAATAAAACCCGGGAGCTAGGAATCCTTCTCCTGTTCTAGAAATGAAACCTTCAACTATCATGTATATTTATATTCATAATTCATCTAGCAAGGGAAGCTGGTCTGAGGAATCAGAATTAATTACAGGCATAGGTATGCAGTTAGGTCATTGCAGCTGTTAGCCTTGATACAGCCCCCAGGTCCTAGGCTGAGGGGCAGTATACAACCTTGCAGAAAACATAGGAGATAATATATTTGCATTTTTTCTATTCATTATCCTTTGCCATTTTTGCTGCCTAAAATGCTGAGATACCAAAATCACTCATATATGATTGAGTTGGGCTATCAGGGAGTGTGTTGAGAAGGAGACTGAGTGCCCATCCTGGCAGGTCTAGCAGATTTGATAGCATTTGGGTTGTTTTTTGCATCAGAAGCTGAAAGCACCTTGTGGCTGCTGTGGGCTGTGCCTAAAAGGCACAATTAGATGTATGCTGTGGCACATAAGTGTGGTGTCTATTATTCACCAAAGCGTGCATGAAGAGGACCAGTCTTGTCAGGCTTTACTTTTTGCTCACTCCTTTCTGCCAGAGATTCTGAGGTTGTTTTTTACTTCTGTCAAGTTTTCCTGCTTTTGAGAACAACAAAGGGGATTCAGGGCACTTCTCAGCTGCTCTCAGGAGCAGGAGGTGAAAGCTCTATGCCTTAAGGAGGGACACTGAGCTATACTGAACAGCTCCTCGACTGCATGAGATAGGACAGGATTTGAGTGAGGTCCATGCTGCCTGTACTGGATTAGCAGAAAAATGGAAAAAATCAGATATGGCTGTTTTGAAACTCAGAAAAAATATGCCTTTGTGTCTTGACACCTAGTATCTTCAAGTGACCTCATGGATGTGCACCATCCTTCATCTGGAAAGATGACATGAAACATAAAGGCTGGAACTGAACTTTCTCCACCTGCTCAGGTGTCAGCCTTTCTGACAAGATCATGTAGCATATTGCCAGCTTCTATAAATCCTTATCAGCTTTAGTACCTGATCTGGCCCTTTTCTTTTAGGACTGACCTGGGAAACAAACCTACAGAGCACCATAATAATGGTCCCCACCTCGCAATAATTACCAGCATTCTCTACTCATTTTCCAAGAAACAAACAGTTGTGTATCCCATTAGAAAACTGACCAACAATCTGTTTCCTTCAGCCTGCCCAGCCCCTGTCTCACATCCCTACTCCTCTTCATGTAGTTCATCTCACCTGCTTTCCATGATCTGCCCTCTGGGTGAGAAGAAGGATCCCCAAATTAAGACCATTGGGAGATGTTTTTGAAAATTTATGCAATGAATCCAGAAAAATCAGACAATGGCAGCATGTTCTCACCTGACACCACAAGAATTCAAAACCTCTCAAGAATGATGATTAGAAGGGGCATCTGGTCCAAAGCCCTGTTTACACCAGGACTGCTGCTTACACTAGGTCAAGTCAGCTCTGACTCTTTATCTTCTTCTCCATTTCCCTATAGTCTGCGATAAACTTTTTAAGTTAAGGCTTTTTTTGCTCCTCCATGCCTTCAGATTTTTTAGTACAACAACCACCTATTCTCCAGGCTTCTGCTGCTTTTGTGTTCCTTCTGCAGTTTCCTTTCATGTTATCCAGCCACTATCAGGTTTTTTCCCCCATTACAGTCAAGACGGTGTTTGAACTGATGCACACCTTTGTTCCTTGAAAAACAAAGGATAGTGTTTCCTGCCCTCATATAGACCACAGGACCCTGTAAGCATGTGCTCTGAGTGTATTCTCTAAATCTCTGGTGAAAGCTTTTTTGGGCAGACATACATGACTTAATGGAAAGGTTTCTGCTCTTGTTCTGCCTTCTTTAATGAACAGTGTTAAGAAAATAAAAACCTGTGAGTTGTAACTTACCAAGAACTTCAGAGGTTCAAATACAAAGATATTGTATCTCTTAAATTGGTTATAGACAACATAAAGAAGTGAACCTGACTGTTTAATATAGCTTCAAAAGGCACATGGGGCATTTCCTATTAGATGAAATACAGTGAAAAATAGAGGAAGATTTCAGGTGCAACATCCTGATGGTAAAACCTGTGAGTTCTTTTGGGGTGATTTTTCTTATAGTGTTGCAGTATCCAGCATGCCTGACCAAAATGCTTGGTCCCACCATCAGTATACTGAGAGAAGTATAAATAAACTTCTGAGTGATGAGCGGTAGACTCTTGAACATGAAAATCACTCCACTGAAGGATTTAAATGATGCTTGCAATTTGGGTTGAAAGAGTACTGCAGATAACACAGCTTATTAACCCTGTTAATAAATAACGGGGTTAGACTGATAATACAGCAGAGCTGAGTTAACCTGACAGCTGCTTGACTCTGAAAGAAGGAACCCTGGTCAGTGATCTCTTCTCTCCTTTCTTCCTTTTAGCCCTTACCCTGACTGCTTAACCTGCTCGCTTCCTTATATTTGCCCTAGTGCTCCTCTGACTGCATACTGAGCAAATTCAGTGCACTGATCTAGTAAAAAAATTAATCGAGGGGGAAAAAGAACCCCCAAACAAAAATCAAAAAGTTTTCTGACTGTTTTCAAGTTGAATGAACTTAGTACCAGGTCAGAAGACAGTGACAGCCACTTTAACAGAAACAATAGTATAGCAAAGCTGGAAGGACACATATAGGGAGAGATGTGAGGGGAAGGGAAAAAGTGGAGCAAGACAATCCTTTTAACTCTTAGTGAGATGTTAGATTGTTTCATGTGATTCGTTTAGTCATATCGCTGGTGGAGAGCTCAATTACATCTTTTAATCCCCCAGCAGGCTTTGTACAATGTTACTAAACACAGATAACAAATTGCTTAATCCTCATTAGAATGTAAAGCAAAATTTGTTAAATCTGAACTACAATGAACCTCTAAAAATGGTTCATTGTCTTTCACCTTTTCTTCTTTTACTGCTGTGTGGCTTTATCATTGAAACTTCTCCATAGTTCTATTAGGAAGAAGACATTTCTCTGCAGATCCTTGTGAAGACCCAATAGAGCTACTCAAGAAGAGTCTGGATCCTCCCAGGCTGTTGCTTGCAGGATCAAAGCAGCTCACTGCTCTGCCAAGGAAGGCAGAACGGAAGACCCAAACAAGTGGAAGATTGGTTTAATTTTTTATTTTAATCTACATATTAAATCTAAAAAATTTTTCACCAACCTTCCTGAAGAAATACTAACCTGCTTGGGGTCCTTTTCTGGTAATTATTCTTTCTGCTACCTTAACAGATAGAGTTAGGCTGTTGTCTGCATACACAGGACATGAGCTGTGGGCTAGTGCTATGTGTCACAAGGATGTTAACTATCCAGGCTAACTCTGAACTAGTACAGCTACTTGTCTAATATAATCCAGTAGTAAATAGCTATACCGCTTCCAGTACTCTGGTGATTTTATTTAAATATACACAGTGCTGCAGGTGTCTTATTCTGAATTACAAATACTGTTAACTTAATTTGATAAATAGGTGCTCATGGAAGCATTTTCATTGCTTTTTTTCCTAGCATTCTGGCTGTAGAAAGCTAGCAGTAACTGCTGGCAGGGATTACTAAGAAAAAATGTGTATAAAATTCTCATCTAACACACTCAGAGGCCATGAGGGGAAAAAAAAAGAAAAAAACAAAAAAGTCTGGAAGATGATTACTTAGTCAGAAAGAAAGAATGTCCAGAAATTCTTCAGTGCCCCCCATGCCTGTTGTAGTAATATATGAACTTGAAACACAATTAAATGATACTCTGTGAAGTTATGCTAATTATTTCTTCTCATCCATCTTGTCTTATCCAAAAATAGGCATCTGCATAAATACTTCAGGTAAAAGGAAGTGGAAAAAGCGACAATATTTTCCACTTTCTTTTCATTCAAAGTTTTATTTTGTCTGCTGTACAATAGCCTGAATTTGGATACAAACAACTATGCCACTTGCCACACACAGTTCTGTTTGTGTTAGCAGACAACCAATTCTCTGTTCTCTTACTGAGTTTTTTGAACACAACATATATATGAATTTGGCTCCCAGGGTAACAGCCACGGATCTCAAAAGCTGAAAACTGCAAGTGAGGAGGAAGCAGAACGGCCACCTCACAGGACAGAGAGGGCTAATCCTCTTTAAATGAGTTCAGATTTTCTTTCAGAGTGTATACTAGTAAATGGTTTTAGAAGCCAGAATATTCACTGAGGTGACTGCCCATGTAAGAAAACACTGAAAGAAAGTGAGTTTTCCAAACATATGATACTCACTGAAATGCTTTTCTAAGTCAGGGAACAAAAACAGTACTGCCAGATCTGAATGAAATACTATGGTGAAGCAACGTCCCTCAGCAAACTCATCTTAAAGAATCCTGAGGCAAAAAATAGGAATATTTTCACCAGATTAATTTTAACTTTAAACTGCAAAAAATTCATCCAGACAGAGAAAACTTTTTATAGGTATCTCCTAAAGCAGAAAATCAATGTGCATATTGCAATGCTTACAAAAATTACAGATGTGTGTAGATAGATGAGGTAAAAATGCAGGTTGGATACCCATAAAGGAAATCTGAATAAACAGACATGGCTGTGGCTGATAACATGTTCAGAAATTATTTGTACAGAATATCCCAGGAGAGAGTTGTGATTATCAGACAACAGAGAAGTGCTACATTTTCTATGAGAAAAACATTAACATTGAATTATTTTTAAGTGATGGAAGTCCAGAAGTGTTTTCTACACAAACAGTGAGAAAAAAAATATTCACTCCTTCCCAATTCCCTCCATAGTAAATGGTCCTGAATGGCTCTTTAAACAGGGATTTTGATCCATGTAGGTGAAAGAGATATCTAAGAAGGTAGGATGAATCTCCTTCTTAAGGTACCTTTCTGTCTCAATTAATTACAGGGGAAGTTTTGACAACCAGCTTAGTCTAAGTGCCTTAGTAAATGTCAGTCAAAGTCTCTGGGACTTTTAAGAATCAATAATAACTAAATCCTTGCATTTTCATTTCACTAAGAAATATTCTTGATGTGGTCTACAAATATTTCTCATTGCCACGGCTCTCAAAACCTTTGTTTAGTATTTGCCATATCCTTGCTTCAGAGAGTTCCTTCTAAAATATATTTAACAATATACTTGGAAATTGATTACAATTAGACTAAAACTGGAAAGAAAACAAAAACAAATAAAAACCCTTCCCAACCAAACAAAACAGAAGCAGGAAAACAACACTGAAGGAGAAATGGATTTTGTTGATGGGTGTCATTCAGGTTTTCCAAGGCTAGATAAAATAATTCTGTCAAAACTCAAAACTAAGATTTTTTCCCCCCCTTAATTTCCTGAAGGTACAGACATTCCCACACATAATATATTTTTCCTTTGGAAAAATGAGCCCTTAAGAATGAAAACTTGGATTAAAGAGTTGGCCAAAACACCAGTGCTTCAGGGTATATGTAACCAGTGTGCCTCAGTTGTGCTGCAGAATATATGTCCCATGTCCTTATAGTTTTCCATTTCCAGGCTATCCAGGTTTAATTTACATTTCCTGAAATGTGCCTGCAGCCAAACAATCCTTCACAAGTTTCTTGAGCCACTTTCCTCCCCAAAATGAGACACTGTGAGAAATATGACCCAGTGCAAAGGAAAAAAGCAGTGAGTGCATATGGCCACTGAACCACAGTTCACATAAATCATCGCTGTAATATTTAACAGCAGCTTTTTTTCCTCTCGGTTGAAATATTTGAGACATTCTTTTCTCTGAAAGTTCAAGATTTTTCATGAGACACAGAAAGTTGTGTTCCCACCACTGGCCACTTTTGTCCTGTTCCCCAGTATTGCAGTTTTATTCAAACTTACTTGATCATTTTTAGGTGTCAACTTTGCTGCTTTACTAATGCTATAGATGACTTCTCAGGGACCTGCTTCCTGAAATCACAGGAATACCTCAGCATTTTAGCTCTTAAGTATGAAAAATGAAATTTCTGGAGCACATGTTATTGGACAAAAGTATGACCTAATTGGGCCCTTACAGCCTGAAAGACAGAAGATAAAGAATTTCATAAAGCCCTGGAAACTGATGGATGAACACATCCATTGTTACGCATTTCTGCAGTTTCTTCTGTGGGATTTCTTATCAGGGACAAAATTTCAGTATTAGCCTAAGGTAGCTTAGAATTGATGTTATCTATGGGAAACAAGAAGTTACCTATACTAGTGATGACCCATTGCTGGAGCTATTGCGCAGGAGAAGTCAAATCCTGTGGTGGGTACTTTACTAATGGATATTACATTCTGTTTTTGAAAGAACCAGTTCTCAGATTGCTAGGTAATTAATCACATCTGTGAAAAGTGTTTTTCTAATTAATAACTAAATTTAGACTATGGTTCCTCAGATACTCTGCAGTATGTCTGCTGCATAAAAATATCCCTTTAAATGATGGCTTTGTCCCATGCCTAGTTGTACTGTGATTATCAAGTAAGAAGAAAGCTCTTCTGGCAGGTGTTTTTGTTTCATGACAAAGAGTTGATAGCTTTGTGAATTGAAGTACTTTTTTATGGTCCCATAACTCATTCAGACTTATAGTGCAGGATGACTTTGTGGTTGTGCACATACAGAAAAATGCAGATGAATTCTTGTGATGCCCTTGCTTTACCAATTCTGCAATTAAACCACATGCTGCTGAGAAACAGGAACACACTGAAACTAAGAAACCCACTTGCAAGGCTCTCAGTGCACTGCTGCGCAGTCAGCACCTCAGACGGTATCAGGGATCTGAAGGAACAAACACACATTAAATATGACATTTCAAAGTAATGCAATCCATTACAGAAGACAGTACAGGCTTTGGAGAGAACTTGACAGACAATGAAGTGATCAAAGGTGCTTTGATATGTCTAATTTTGGCTTACACAGCTGAGTTCCTCTATGGCCAAAAAAAGATGATGAGAATAGTGGTGTCTTTTATGTCTTCCTGAGGAAGGGATCAACAAATAGTATACATTATGCAGATGACAGTGATGCAGCACTTTTTTCTCTATTCCTAACTCAAATTAAATTAAATAATGAATACTTGCAGATTGGAAAATAAATTTCACTGAATGCCTTCTCCTTTGGTTCTAAACACCAGCATTTTTAAGAATTATGAGAGAATTAATATTAACTCATCTTTTTTCTAACCCTTCAGCAGACTAATTGCAAGTATGTCTTTCAGCAGACTGTGCAGTTTTACTGTTTGTTACCAAGAAAATACATGCTGTTCTGCATTCTCACAACACCAGTGTGCTTAACTGGGCAGAGATTTTTACATCAATAAGAAATAATGTATTCATGTGTCATATATGCACTGTTTCTGTTAAGCATCATAACAGAATTATATTGTCTCTGCCAACTATAAAGGCTAGTAGTAAATAAGTTCTATTATATGGCTGCTTCTTACAAAGTATGTAATAGAACTTTGTGTTAAATTGGACTGAGACATGTTTAAAAGTAACAGTTGAAATTTAAAATCTCAATGAAAAAAAACCCAAGCCATTTTCTACTACACTGAGATTTAATGCCCGATGTTCTCACACTGTGTAATAACTTAAATATCTGCATCAACTTCCATCACTCAGCACTAGATATCTGCAAATTAAACAGCAGATTTGAAACCTTATTACTCACCATGGGAATGATCAGTTTAAGGCATTGGAGTATGGCAATGATATCAGTCCAGATTCCCTTCAAGTGCTTTGGGAAATCTTTGAAATCATTTGAGACTTTCAAAATTCTGATCAGATTTTTTTTCTCCATAATTTTTGATGTGTTCTTCACCATGATAGAGGAGATAGTTGACAATGCTATTAATAACTGTTGCTGTTCAGATAAGTAGTGCCGTGGGAGTGCTAAATAATAAGACCCCAAATCTATTGATATGGCCCTGAAGCCAACCCGGGGCTGGGACAGAGACAGAGATAAAACAAGGCATGATTCAGGGAACCAAAGAGAGGGACTCGTGGCTGCAGCTCACACAGTTCATATCCCAGGACCTACAAGGATTCCCTGTGCCAAAATACTTCCCTGAGGAAATAGGGGTTGTGAGAGAGTCCTGGAAGGGCAGAAAGTCAGAAATAAAAGTTTGACAGCCATTTCTTGGCTCTACTCCTTTTTCCTAGCTCCTTCCCTGAGCTGACTCAAGACAGATTGCTTTTAACATACAAATAGCTGGTTTACTGGGACCTTGCCTGGTGAAGACCTAGACTTATGACTGTTAAGTGGCCTAGGTAATCCTGTGAAAGTATACTTATTCAGCCAGCTATTTTCCACAATTTTATTTTTTTTCATAGAACCAAAAAGAAAAAATATTTGACTCATGTAGATTTTGTGTCTTCCTAGTCTCTGTATCTTTTATCAGTAGAAAGACTGAGGACGGAAGAGGATCAGATACTGCCTTTCAGGAATTTTTTGTCTTTTTCCTTAAGACATGACTGAATCAAGGAGTCAGTTCCCAGCTGAATACCATCTGGAAATGGCTTCAGAATCAGAAACAGACTCATGAATGACTACACCCACATCTAATACAATACCATTCCCCACCTTACTTCAGGCCTCTATATGCTCTTACTGTTTAACTCTACTTTCTCTCTCAAACCTATCTCTTGCCTGCAAGTTTGCTACAGTTGGAAAGGAAGGGAAACATAGTAGTCTATTCTGACTGCTTAAGACCCATTTGTGACAGGAGGGTGTTGTCATCAATAGCTGCTCTTCAGTCAGCTGAGGATGCTATGATGTACAGAGTGCCAACTGCAGCATCCAAGAAAGGGGCTGTTTCTCAGTGGAAAAGGCCAAGTAACAACCTGACAGCCAGGACAAGTGTGGTGGGTTGACCTTGATAGGACACCAGGTACCCAGTAAGCCACTCTATCGCTCTACCTGCTCAACTGGACAGGGAGAAAAAAATACAGTGAAAAGCCCATGAGGAGAGATAAAAATATGAAGGTCATTTAAGGACTACTGTCATGGGCAAAACAGACTCAACTTGGAGAAATTAATTTCATTTAATGCCAATAAAATAAAGTAGGATACTGCAAATTAAGAACAAACCTAAAACCACTTTCCACCCTATCTTTCCCTTCTTCCTAGGCTCCCAACTCTTCTTTCTCCTCCTGATGAGTGGTGCAGGGATATAAAAGAGTGGAAACTTTGTTCAGTTCATAACACTTTGCTTCTTCCTACTCATGCTCTTGCCCAGCTCCAGTGTGAGGTCTCACCCACAGAAGACAATATTGCATGAACTTCTCCAACATGGGTCTTTCTCACAAGCTGCAGTCCTTCCTGAACTGCTCCCACACAGCTCCCTTCCAAGGGGTGCATCTTTCAGGAACAGGAAAATCTTTGATCTGGTACCTGGAGCACCTCCTCTCTCCCCTTCACTGACTGTTGTCACTTCGGTGTCTGTGTATAGCTATTTATGTCATATTTTCTCACTCCTCAATTTTTTACCCTTTATTGAATATATTATCACATACCACGTGCTACCAACTTCACTGATGACTTCTAGCCGTGGCCAGTGATGTGTCAAGCTTGGAGACAATGCTGTCCAACATGGTAGAAGCTTCTGGCATCTTCTCGTGGAAGCCAGCCCTACAGCATCTCCCCATACACACACTACCAAACACAACTGAACATCTCTGCTGGGGTAGTCTCTTACCATACTGATGTGAAGGAATTCCTTCATATTGGTCCTTATACATTACAAGAAGTGTCTATTCAAAAATGGCCACAAAGGCAGCTGAGAAAGAATTGTGATTACCAGCTTTGTAGTCTCTGTCACAACAGGAGATGGCATCGTTTCTATCTTTAGTAAAACAAAATAGCTGGTACCCAAAATAGTCACAGAGACCATAAGTAGGGGGAAACAGTTCCAAGCATTTTAAGTGCAGACTTCAGGGATGAATGTTAATTCATCAACTTATCCATTGTAAAAGTGGAACTGTTTTGCACCAGGAGATGCTGAACTATTATGACCACAATAAGAAGGGCACACAGATGCTGTAAAATAACAGTTAAATACTGTTTGTTAGGGCTAGTAGTATAAAGATATAATCACTCTTACTTTTATCACCTGGATGAACCTGTCCTGCCCAGTTCACTATGTGAATCACTGAGTTCTTGATGTACAATAGTCTTCAGTCAGCACCACATTCCCATTCTTGATCCACACTGTGCTGATTTAGAATTAAACCAGTAGGAGAAATGAATCCAACTTAGAATGGGATTGCAAGTCAGAATAGCAATTTAATAAAAAGATCACAATAAATACATTGAAACAGAAGGAAAATCTGTTTGACACACAAAAACAAATCAGCAGCCCAACACAGTGGGGCACAAGCAGAATGGAGCTCACCAACCCCTGTGCTGAACATGGCCCCCCACTAAGTTGAAAGTTAAAAAAAACAACCAAACAAAAACATAAAAACATAAAAAAAACCTAAACACACACACACACACACACACACCAACAAAACAAACAAACAAAACACACACTCACAAAAAAAAAACCAAAACAACAAACAAACAAACAAACAAAAAAACCCCAAAACCTGCTGGTGAAAACGATGGTTACAGTCCAGTCAAGGCTCTGATAAAACATCCCAATCCTAAACCCTCAAGCTTATATCTACTTGGGCTCAGATGGGAATGCCCACTCCATCCCCCAGGGTGAGGAGTTTCATAAGGGATGATTTACTCTACGAGGTGAACAATAGCATATTTCTGGCATCCCTGATGGTCCATTAGCAGACATGACCCCTCAGGTGGGTGTGAAGGTGCTAATGGCTTCCTGGAGGGGAATTATCACACCTGAGTCAAATGTGTGAAGACAGGAAAACTTCCTTATCCCACACAAGTTCCTAATCACCTAGCTTGTAGCTTGAGGGGTTGAGTGTGTCTTAAACAGCTGTTGCAAATGGCCCATTGTGAGCAGTTCATGAGAAAATGACATAGAGGGTTTAGAACACACACCCACACAGTGACAAACTGATCCTGGCTACTATAACCAGGACACACATGCAGTTGAATTTTCTTACAGATATTAATAGTTATTGACTATATTAGTAAGTGCTTAAAAGTGATACACATGCAGCTAAACCTAGATGACCAAACCATGGCTAAGGTATTAAGAAAAAGTTTATTATGAAATTACTTTATTACTGCCAACATTCCACTCCCTCACTCAAAAGCCCATTCCTGCTGAGGCCAGAAGTATAGAATAGGGGAACTTGCAGAGGCACTTAATGGAGAATATAGGAAAAAAAAAAAAAGATGTATAATGCTTTAAGGTAAATGTTCCAGTCCTCCTGTCAAGGCAAGGCATCACTGACAGGGTGCTCTAGTTGATGTATCAGGTCCTGTCAACATCAAATGTTCCTCCCAATGCAGCTCATTCTGCAGTCATATTGAAGCCCCATACTCTGTAAAACTTGGAACAGCAAGAGTGGTGTTGATACAGCAGGTAGCACACCAGCAACTGGAATGGGAAAATCCCTAGGTGCAGTGCAGTTCCTCCTCCATTCCAGGAAACAAGTGCCTTTGATGTGTAATTAAAGCCTCAGGTGAAGGTATACTACAGGTACTCTGTATCTGCTACATGGAGAATAAAAAGGAAACAGTTACCATGCACAAGTATTTACATAGTAATCCTGCAAAGATGCATCCAGAATCTATGCTTGTTTTGCAAGCCTACAAAGAGTAACGAGCCAACCTGTGATAAGGGAGAAAAATAGGATTGTCATCTCCTTCCAGTAATACATATCCTGTTGCCCCAGCTCCTTCAGGTAAAATTACTCAAGGCGTGGTACCTTGAGATGGGGTGATTGCCCATACAGATTGAAGAGATATTGTTTACACTTCTTCAGGCTGAACTTCAATTTACTGGGGATTTGTGGCACCAGTAACAGAATTCCAGTGCTGTCCCTACTGGAAAAGGCACAGGCATTTGTTGAAGACACCTGAAATACAAGAACTTGAGAATTTGATATTAACAAAGGATTTAGCAAAGATTAATCCTGACACTGTATCCACAGCAGTGAACATACATCGCCATCCCCTTGATGGGGGCAGAGGGCCAATGTAGGCAATCTGTCAGGCAGTCAAAGACTACTGACCCTGCTTTATTTTCCTCCAGGGTCTATGTAATGCCCTTAGGTGTGGCTATGTATAATTGGGCATACTTAGTCAAAGCATTCTTGCATGCATCAAAGACTTCTTGTTGCTTGGCCTATTGCCAAACAATTTTCTTCCTAGTTAGTTCCTGCAGAGAGCACAGTAGTACTGTGGAAAAAAAGCCCCAGGAAAGTGTGCAATTGATTCACCATGGTCCGTATTTCCCTGAGCTGCCCATGCCAAACTACCCCCTAGAAAATGTACGGTAGTACTAGAGCCCCGTACCTTCTTTGCATTCATGACCCAGCCTTGGTCCTGTAAGGGGGCATGTAGAAATTCAGCAGCTACCTCCATTTTTCACCATGACTTGAACATAATCAATAGATCATCAATATAATGGCACACAGTACTAGCACCTTACCAGAGAACAACATCAGCAGCCACCATTTGATGACAAATGGAGACACTGCTTTTAAATCCCTGAGGCCATGCTTGAAAGGTATGCTGCTTTTGTTACCAGGTAAAGGCAAACTGATCCTGACATTCTGAAGCAATGGTTATTGAAAAGAAAGCTTTAGCAAGATCCAATACCACCTTCCAAGGATGTAAATTTTTTATCTGGTACCGTAACTGCAAGTGGAGGACTGACTGTACCCAAGTCTCCATAATTAACAGTCACTCTCCATGTAAAATTTTAGTTTCAAACAGGTCAAATAGCATTAGTAAAAGCAGTTATGGTGTCTGTAATGGTTCCCACTTCTGGAGCACCTGAGTTGTCTGAGTACTGTCCTCTCCCCACACTGGAATGTGATATTGCTTTGCATTCATCATCTTGTCAAGTGCTGGCAGTGCAGCAAGGTCCTGCTTCAGGAACCCACACAAAATAGCTGCAGATTGAGTTGCAGATCCTGCCTGCGGAGTTCCAAAACAAAAGTGGCTATTCAGAATTCCAATTCTTCAACCTGCCAGCATATTGATGCCCCAGACAAATCCTTCAGTTGAGGGAATTGACACCTTTGTCACAAACGGAGTCATGTCACCTATCATTAGAGCAACCTTAGCTCAGAGGGCAGAGGTGGAACTGTCTTCCAGACTGTACATCTGTGAAGCAGCTGCGTTAGGAGCACTATCTCTATGCAATGCAGTAATGTCTGTGCCTGTATCCACTAGAGCTGATACATGCAAAGTTCCTCCAGATAGCCACTCTGTAGTTAGAGGAATGTAAGCATGTTCCTTCCCCTCCTGATGAGAAGCTACCCTGGCAGTGATGCAGGGTGACCTGCCAACCCACTGTCCCTGCTGTTTTGGCATCTGCCAGGAGTTGCAGTGCTTCAAGGTGGCAGGAGGGGTAGGGTGGGCATTTACTTCTTTTCACAAGCTCTAACTGTTGCTATCTTTTGCAGCACCACTCCTGAGCAGCAAGAAACACTTGTCCCAATCTCTTTGTACCTTTCAGGCCACCGATCTTCTCTTTCAGGGCTGCCACCTGGTCCCACAAAGCTGTAACTTCTTGATCAAGGCCTTTGAGTCCAGTAAGCTGGAACCAGCCCACTCTTCCAGATAAGGTGCAAGCAGACTTACACACCTCTCTCCATGGTAATTCACACAGAGTTGATTCAGTCATCTGGGGGATAACTACTGATGCAGACTGTATCTTGAGTGAGACCTCTAGCAGAACCATTGCTCCCAGGAAGGCAGCCGCAGGAGTCTAGTGCTCATCCCTGGGCCATCCAACAATGCAAGGAGTCAGTGCCTTAACCTCCCCACTCCTTGACTTTTTCCACAGCCATATCGTGGTTGCTCTGGGGGGTAGCTGACTGTCAAAATGTTAAAAAGATACACATGAAGGTAAACCCAGATAACCAAACTATATCTAAGGTATTAAAGAAAATTTATTCTGAAGATGGAGACCCTGGATATACTGCTAAGGAAAAGAACAGTCCTGGGAGGCCTGTTCTGATGCTTTTATAACAACACCTTTTGCATGCGCATAACTTCAAAGTGATAATCTCCTCTATGCTTTAACTCCCAGAGAGGCCTCCAACAAGTGTGAGAACTTTTATCTCTTTTGCAACAGGGGAGTTAACTTCTCAAAACATATATGCAGAAGTGGTTAGTACTGTTCACAAGAAAGAATTTTCTCCCACACTGGCTTTTTTTTCCTCGGCCTACTTTTCCTAGCAGCAAAAACCTCTGGAGTGAAATCTACTTCCTCATCAAATCCTCTGCTTTTAACCTTTTTCTCCAATAGTAAGATTTATGGCTAGTAAATTCTATTCTTATACACAAAGCAATTGTGTGAAGAAGAATAGTACAGCATAATGACAAGAAAAACAAATACTAGCTAAAAGAGTAAGTGCACAACAGCAATAATACAAGAATTGAGACCACCAAAGGTGTTCTGCCATTGGAGTTCAGCCCTCACTCGATCTCCTCTAAGACAATGGTGGTTCACATTTCACCACATGGTCCAGATGATTGTGTAGTCAACAAGGAGTTTTGGTGCAGCTGAAGAGTAGGGGCATCCAGCACCTCGTGTCTGTTGATACAGCAAGAAAAAGCAGTAGTGTGGAGCTTCACATAGAGGTTCTGCATGAGATAAAACAAAGGTGGTGTTTTAGGTTAAACTCATTAGTTTGCGTCTCCTCTAATACAATATGATTAATACAGGCACTAGTTCTGCATCCTGACCACTGACCTCCTGCTACATTGCTTAGATGGACTGGAGGTGGCAGCCTGCTACCACCTCTCCCTTTTGACAGACTTGACTGACCCATCTGTGAACCAGGTATGCTGTCTCTGCTTCCAGTTAAGGTGTTCATCTGTTGGGGCTTCCTGAGCCCACGCAGGGGTTTAATGGCTACAGGGGAGATTGAGTTGCATTTGACAGTCCTATTTAGGCTATACTTTTTCCTGCAAGACACTGATTTTTGCAGGGACCTGGCTTTGCTTGCAGGATAATACAACATTCCTATCTTATGGTGTGGTATTAATGTGCTCTCCATGTCTTAATTTTGCAGCCATGCTGTCTTACAGTGTTCATACCTCTCCAACATCCTGCTTGGTAGGTGCAGTGCCCAGGGTGCTGTCAGCCTAATAGAACATCCCACTCTTTGGAAACAGCCTGCTGTCCTCTAAGGGTGGTGTCACAGGCCCCTGAGAAGGTGTGAAGTTGTGTCTGCTTCCCTGAGGCACCACCTGGGATCCTCCTAGGAGAAGGCAGAGTAAATTTGGATGTCCCCAGCACTAGGGATGCTGAAGGAGGCATTTTCTAAGTGAGTGACAGCAATCTAGATGCCCACCACCCCAGCCTCTGCAAGCAAAAGTTTGTTATTGAGCCTCAGGAGAATTTTATTGTTGCTCCCGTGCAACACCCAGAGTAAATCAAACAACCATCCCCTAAGTCTGCTGAGTGGACTGGGGCATAACACCCTATTAAACTGTCTTTATGTCAACTCACAAGTTTTCTAGCTTTAATTTCTCTGATTCTCTCCCCAGTCCTCCAGGTGTGGGAGTGAGTGAGTGTTTGCATGGTGCTTAGTTGCTGGCTGAGGTTAAACCATGACACCAAATTACAAGAGACTGTTTATAGGCTATGCAGTATTAGAGGGGCTGAAATGAATTGAGATACATGGCTTCACAATCACACACCTACAATGGATACCACTGAGACTGAGACATCTTGGACCCTGATGACCCAGAAAAGCAGGTCTCCATGATGCCAAAATAGCATGGGAAGACAGCATTTTATCTTTAAGCAGCAAAGATATCTTTTGTAGACAACATTGGAGAGCTCCCAACTCACATCAGACAAAGTAGCTCTAAAGTTCCAGTGGAAAGTTAAGGGTTTTATACAGTTTTTCATGAGAGATTACAACATTTCTATACACATATTCGTCAGATTTTGACATCTAATTGTGATATTCATAGTAGACACGGTGTGGGCAGAGCCTGGGGGTGGAGTCATCTTTTGGGGAGATTCTTGGTGGTTGTTCCTGTTTCTTCAGCTTCAGGGGGGAGTCATTTTCTCTCTTCTTCCTCAACTGAACTTTTCAACTTTCTTTTTTCGCTGACTGGTGTTGAGGGATTACAAAATCTCCCTGAGTCATGGCCTCCTTATCTCTCCAGATGCCCACTCTTTATCCCTTTTTTTTGTTATTATCTCTCCTGGAATAGAATAGGAGGTCTACCCCTGCTATGTGGTCAACATCTTTCTTAGCTAGTCTTTAGGAACCTGGTTCCTATCGCTGTTGTATTTTAACATAAACATTGCATTCCTCAGGGCAAGTCTCCTTCTAAATTATCTTTTTAAATCTTTCCTCTGTTTCATCCAATTCAACCTCCACCCTCCATCATCCAGACCAAAAATAGATATGATGCTTTAAAGGCTTTTGATATCCATGACCGAGGCCAACAAGAAGAACCTGCACCAGCAGTGCATGGTGGTTGCCATAAAAGTAACATCGAGTGATTGTAGTGGGCAACTCCCTATGAAGGGGTGCTGAAGCACCTGTCATCTGACCTGATAAAGAACCAGGAGAAGTATGCTGCTTGCTGGGGTCTACAAACTGTGATGTTGCTGACAGGCTACCCCAACTTGTCAAGAGCATGGACTACTACCAGCTATCACTTTTTCATCAAGTCATGCCTGTTAAATGTGGTGACTTTCTATGACGGGGCTGCAGCGCTGGTGATAGGGGCAGAGCCATTGGCTTCATTTACCTGGACTTAGGCACAGCATTTGACACTTCCCCGCACGACATCCTGGTCTACGACCGTCCCATCCTGCCAGCTCCAACGCGTTTGTATTTGCCGGTACGGAGTGGATTTCCGTGGGTTACCCCTGCCCCACTGCCTGGCACATCAATAACCCCTAGCATATCCTGCCAACCCGAGGGTATCAGGAGCCGAGCGGAGCGTGTGAGCGCAGATGTCTTCCCCACAGCCCGCTGTAGCACCGAGCTGGAGCGGGTCCCCCGCTCCGCAACCCGGCCCGGGGCAGAGATGTCGGCGCGGGCAGGCGCATCTTCCCGGTGACGGAGGGCGCGGACCTCCCTCTTCCCGGCCTTCACCAGCGGCTGGAGGCCCCCGTCCCCTTCTCCCCCGCCTCTCCTCCAGAGTCCCCCAGCCTCCCGTCCAGGTGCGGCAGACGCTCCGCGCCCCCGCGGTGCCCTACCCGGGCTGCCCGCCCGCTGCACGGGGCAGCCTCGCTTCACGCACAAGCAAATGCAGCCCGAGGGTCGACCAGCCTCCCCTTCCCCCGCCACATCCCTGCTGGGACACCCCAGTACTTCAGCGGGGAGAGGAGTCCAGACAGCCCCTTCTGGCTCTCCTCGGCCCCCGTGGGAGCCACCGGGGCGATTAGCCTTGCAGCCCACCCGCTGCTGCATCCAGGCCAGGCACCCCCCTCCCGACCTCCTGGGCTCCCCGTCCCTCGGGATCTTTTCTACAGAGAGGTGTTAGTAGCTGAGACCTGCCGGCTACAAGAACGGATTTGAACACAGAGGCTATGATCTCAGTAAGAAAGGCATCTGGATTCTGCAAAGTGTCATTTAAAATAAGACTCATTGAAGCTAACAGTATAAAGAAGCAGAATAGTATAGTTAATCTTACCTCCAATTAGATGCTTGGAACTCTATGTTGTGCAGCACCAGTGGCCTCCCATCCATGCAGCATTGCCATGAAGATCCCATTGGAAAGACGGAGTAGTCTATTCTGGTCATTCAAGTTCTTGTAGGATTTTCTTACAAGAAAAAAACTCCTCTATTTCGTCATTTCTACTGTTAAACAGAGATGACGTTTACCTGGTAACTTGTTGCTACACTGTGAGATAACGGCAAGGCTATGTAAATGTGTAATCACTGGTATGCAGTGGGAGCTGCCTGCTGTCTCCTCTGTTATCATCACCCGACTGAATCTGCCCTGCACTGAGAGAGAGGTGCAGGACAGCACAGAACTGGAGGTGATGCTGTATGAATAAAAGAGAAATTGCCTGTATAAAATGTAACTTTAAGCTGCAAGTTATTTATTAACAACATTTGGGAGCAAGCCAGTTAACTCTGGCCTGACTTGCTCTGGATCATTGGTGCAAAACAGGCTATTTTATACATTTCAGGTACATGGTTACATCAACTTAACATGAATTACTCTTAGTTAGGTGGAACTTGGGTGCAGTTTTCTATAATATTCTCTAGGCATCATATTTGGGTGGTCTCCTCCTCTGACTTCTTCCCTCAGGTGGTCGTTCTTCATCTTCCTCTCTGGTGAACTTCTCACCTTCCTTTGTTAAGTGACCTAGATTTTTCAAGGTTGCAAAACCTTGGCTCAAGGCCTTTCAAATCTAATTCAAATGTCCAGTTTATCTAATTTATGACTTGGTAGTTTATTGTGTAGCACTCTGAGCATTCTTCTAGGCTTTTGGTCCGGTAAGAAGAACAGAACAAGTTATCGGTTAGTGCCAGGCAGAAAAAGCATTGAGAAATTTCTTCTAACAGAGCAGGTTACCTTTAGTAACTCAGTTAACTCTTTTAGGCCTTCCTCTCCTTTCAGATCTCCATCAGTCTGGGTACATTTTGGAAGAGCCTAATATTAAAAGAAGTTGATTTCTGTAGCAGGGGATTTGGGGTGTTAGTGTGGAGTGTATTGCTCATGCTGATAAGGGAACAGTCTATATGGAGTCCCTATACTGACATTTTGAGCTTATAGTGTATTATTCAAGAGAAAGGGATTGTACAGAGATAGGATGAATGAAAGCTAGTCAGCAAGTTTAAATGCTCAAAATGTTAGTTGGAGCTCAGCTGAAACATGATTGATAGTTGCCATGAAGGAGACTTTGGTCTAGCAGGCTGCATCCAGCTTCAAAATGAAAGAACCACTGAGATTTATCTCTCACACATGGTTATCTACTCCCAGAGGTTCTTAGTTGCAAGACATCCTTTGATAATAAGATTGCCATAATCTGACTACTAATTCCACTATAGTCTATTATAAACTCCAGAATGATACTGAAGTTTATTGAAATTCTTTGCATGGTTACATAATTATTACCTTCCCTTACCAACAGCACATATGTCTTCATTTCTGTCTTTTAGTTTTCTCTTCCATGGATATTTCTCATTTTAATGTCCTTGCCATTTCACTAGTTTCTTTGTAAAAGTTAATTTCTCTAGTGAGTGGAACTGTAGCAGAGAGTCGCTTGCGCTGTGTTTGGGCTAACTCATAGCTCCGTTGGAGTGGTCAGGGGTTATCTCACAGGCCTCGCTAGAGAGCAGACCTCTCTCAACCATACTCTTAATGTCCTCTGCCTCCTCCTGTTTCACAGGACTTGGGGATTGATCCTTATTTGTCTTATACAATGTTCTTCTGCAAACATAGCAAGCAAGTTTTTCCTTTATTACTAAATAAAGGAAATAAACAAGCAAACTTTTCACAAGAGGTTCGTGAACCATGCTTTCTCCAAGTAGCAAAATTCAAAGCCACTGCTTTCTGAGGACAGAAAATGTAACCTTTGTCAGTGTTGTGTTCTAAGCAGGAACTTTTTGGCTGTTTTGCTACCCTTGAAGTAAACATGACAGAGATTGTCATTCTCTTCTGTTAGTCAGAAGGGCCATCTGGCACTACATTAGAACAGCACTCTATTAAATTCATCAGCACACTAATTATGGGATGACTAGTGAATGGTTAAACTGGCAGATACTATGAAGATATATCACTGTCTCTTTATGTGGTTAGGCAAATGTTTAATTAATCCTCCAGCTGTGGCTGCTTTACCTATGACCATATCTGAAATGCATTCATCTGTGGGAAAGATGGGCTTGTTACCTTTTAAGAAGAAAAGCAGCTTAAATACAACTTTGGTGAAACATACAGCATGCATCTGTGTTACAATCTGCTTAAATATTGAAGAAAGAACTTCAGATTCAAATGAGCATAATTAAAACTCACACAAGTTATCTGTTAATACCAAAACCTGATTTTTATTAATTGCAAAGAGATGCAAAGAGAAAGAACTAAGAACAGTTGGAAAATGCTAAGATTACTTTTAGAAGCAGAGAAAAGATACCACAAAAATCTACCGTTCTGCTGCGTTGGTTGGAGTGGGGAGAGAAACCGATTTTGCCTTTTTAGTTTTCTCTGTCTCTGCCGCTTTTCCCGATGTTATCTCTTTAACAGCAGGGGCGGGTGGGGGCGAGGGTGGTCTTCACAGCTGAAATGCAGGCAGGTTTTGTGATTTCGCCGTTCATGCTCATGTCGAGCAACACTCCAGGCCATGCAGGGTCCCGTTCAGCTGCATCTTCCTGGCCCTCAGAAATACGTAAGGTTAGGGGGATAAAACAAGCTCACACGTGTAATGCAGTGGATCTCAGCTCCCTCCAGGCCGGCAGAGTCTCAATCTCCCGTGGCAGGCGGGCAGCAATTGGTGGCGGAGAAAAGGTGAGGGGAGGAAGGGGAGAGATTCTCAGCTGGGGCAAACAGCTTTCTCTCCCTTTCCTCTTCCCTGATTTTTCCAAAATTGTTCTTCAGTTTTATAGGGTTTCAAGGAAAGTGTGCGTGATGTTGTGGCATGTAGCCCTGTTCAGTTATTTTAAGAGGTATGATAACCATAAACAAATAGCAGGATTTTCTGTCAGGAAAAGTCCAGTAAGAAGTTCTGGTGAGAATTTCTGGCAGGAAAAGTCCATTGGGAAATTCTGGTGAGAGCTTCTGGCAGAAAGCTGATAGAGAATTTTTTGGTAGGAAGTTTGTGACAGGTAGAAAAACAAGTCAGAAAAAGAATTCATTATTTTTGGTTATCTGTGTGTCACAATATGTATGATTGAAATATGCATGCTGGTAGTGGCATCAAAACCAGTTACAAATTCTTCCATTTCTGTTCTCTGAGTGGTGCTCCCTGATCCTTGAATAACCTTTTAACACTCTTGCAAGCTTTGAAAACTGAGCTGTTTTAGAAACTTGAGCAAAGTCGTGTTAGAAATGGCAATACCCAGCCTCAGTTAATAGGATGTCTACAAGTGATCCTCTAGCCTTTCACTTTTCCCCATTCTAAGGAGTCTTCCATTCAGAAAATACTGAGGAGGGTAAGTAACCTTCCAAGATGACAAAATATATAATATTGTTTGCTGGGTGTTTAGCATTCCCACGAGGTTGCTTCTTTACCAAAACACTAAAAGACAGAACCCCACAGATCATGCTGCCTGGGACATGGCCTTTGCTGAAACCTGCAGAGTATGATTTTCAAACACAGTATAACTCCTTTATGGTTGAAAGTGTCTGTACTTGGTTCTACTTGGTATTGTAAGATCTAGAGATCAGGTCTGGAAAAATGGGATTTAGTGATCTAACTAGTCTCTCTTCAGTCAAGTTTTCATTACACTTCCCTTTTTTGTGTTTAGGAACCAGATTTCAGAAAAGTGTTTTATTCCCACTTACTGCTGAGGCCATAGTCTGCCTGTACTCTTCTTAGAATCCATCCCAAGGCACAGTCATTTGGGTGACCAAAGGTGCACACAGATAGCAAGCTGAGATTTAGCTGCAGAGCTCAAGTCCTCTGAGTAAAGAACTTTCTAGGATGGGCGGCATTCTGGATGGTTGACTGCAGAAGGTGCTTCATGCAACTGAAATTGCCAAAATTGTGTTGAACTTTTGCAAAAAGCTTTTGGCATGGTTTTAGTGGTGGTCAAATGTCTCCGTCAGATGTAACGGTCAATGTTCTCTGTTTCAGGCTAAAAGCAAAAAACATTTACTAAAACCAAATTTCGCTGTATATAGGGTTATTACAATTATAAGCTAAATGGGGGATGGATCATGCTAACTAAGGAGTTACTTTATCATATTCCACTATTCATAAATACAAGGCAAAGGAGGAAAATAGGATGTTACTAAACAGATTTTGTATCTTGTCAGAGGAGACAGGGAAGTTACTGAAGCAGAGCTAGACCTAAAAGGCTAACATAGTATAGCAGAACGAGAATTAGAGAGTTAATTTAAAATGCATGCTCTGAGCAAAAGCATAGATAACTGAGTCTCAGGAACAATGGAGATAAAAACTCATTAAGAAATGCAGAACACACTGACACAAAGAACATAACGTAAGTACACAGGAAAACAGGGCTAAAAAATGCTAACATACACATAAAATAGACACATGGAGGGGAGACAGAGGAAGATAAGGAAAAGAAGATGAGCCAAGGCTCAAGTGCCCTTGCCAAATATCAGGAACTTCTGCCAAATGCACAGGGACACCATACAAATTACAGAAAGTTTGAAAGTTTATGAAGATGAGGAGAAGGAAAAGGACCCTCCACGAGGACGAAGAACAGGATGTACCCTCAAAACTCTCCCCAAATTGAAGACCACACCCCTGACTCTGCCTCAACTCTGCCTTTTATGAATATTAAAAATAGACGTTGCAATATTATGAATATGTGAAGTGATGTAATGTGTCCAGCTGTTCACTGCCACTTTGGAGCTCTTTTGTCCAGTGCAAGCTGGGAGCCTCCCCAACATTGCAATAAAATACCTCCTGCTTATAGACGAAAAACTTTGTCTCTGAGCAGTTCTTCAGTGCCTTTTGGGGCAAATTTGGCATCGTTACAACCTTGTCAAAAGTTAACAAAGTCTTTGGGTATGTCTGAGTCTGGATCAGCATTTTGGGACAGGATTAAGTTTATCATCCTGGAAACCTTCCTGGCTTTCGGTGGTGTCCCAAGGCTTGGCGAATAATCCTGTCAGTTTTCTTGCTAATAATCCAGTTTCATATTTCTACAGGTTTTGGCCTGGGCCCACAAGCACTTTTTCCAGACAATTCATGAGAATAAGAGTTACTACATAACAAAGAGCAGTGCCAACAGGCAGACTGGACATGGCCAAGCATTTTGGAACATAAAGGAATTTAGAAGTATGAGCATAGATCATTTTGTGACAGTTGACCTTTTTTCCCACAGTGCTGACAAGAGTAGGAATAAATAGGATACTGGGAAGTTATTTAGCAGGTATCATGGACATGGGCTTTAGGGGTCAAAATGAGAATTCAGAACTTCTACAGTTGATGTTGTAGTTGAAATAATTTTACTATTTCTAAATTTGGTTTACTTGTACCTTTCTTCTTCCTCTGCTAGCATCCTCTTTAGCCAGTTTTCATACTATGCACATCACTAGGTACATAAAGTCTTCCCACTTGGGCACAAACACTGACAACATGATCCATGTGACGGTTTCCTCAGGGTTAGATGGTAAACATGTCTCATGCAGCTCAACAACTGAAATCTTGGCAGAATATTTGGGAGTACGTGTTGAGTTGACCCTGGCTGGATGCCAGGTGCCCACAAAGCCCACTCTGTTACTCCCCTTGTCAGCTGGGCAGGGGAGAGAAAATAGAACAAAAGGCTCATGAGTCAAGATAGGGACAAGGAGAGATCACTCACCAATTACTGTTATGGATAAAACAGATTCAACTTGCTGAAATTGGTTTAGTTTATGACCAGTTAAATCCGAGTAGGATAATGAGAAATAGATCCAAATCTTACAACACTTTTTCCCCAGCCCTCCCTCTTCCTGAGTTCAACTCCACTCCTGAATTCTCTGCCTTCTCCCACACAGCAGTGCAGGAGGACAGGGAATGGGGATTGCAGTCAGTTCATCACACATTTCTGTGGGCTGCAAGGGGATACCTGCTCCACTGTGGACCCCCTAGGGCTGCAGAGGGGTAGCCTGCCTCCCTGTGGTCTTCCTCATAGGCTGTAGAGGAATCTCTGCTCTGGAGCCTGGAGCACCTCCTCCCCCTCCTTGTCCACTGATCTTCGTGTCTGCAGAGCTGTTTCTCTCACATATTCTCATTCCTTTCTCCAGCTGTAACTGCCAGGGTTTTTCCCCTTATTAACTCTGTTATCCCAGAGACATTCTCTGATGGGTTTGGCCTTGGCCAGCAGCAGGTCTGTCTTGGAGCCGACTGGCACTGGGTGGGAAAGCTTCTGGCAGTGCCTCACAGAAGCCACCCCTGAAGCCCCCTGCCACTACCAAAACCTTACCACACAGACTCAGTACAGAGTATAAGATACTGGTGCCTCAGGAGCTCTGTTCAGTGCATCAGACTTCTTGCAGTTTATGGTGTTTGCCTCAGAAAAGAGGGAGAATATATTTGTGGTTGTCCCTGGCAGTTTTACTTATTCTCTGTGTTTGGATTGAGTGTCTTGTCCTCTCACACACTTTTTGTTTTGTTCTTTTGTTTTTTGGTGTGTGCACAGTGAAGTTCTCTGTGGACTGGGCCTGAAACAAGAAATGTTTTCTTCAGAAGCTCTAGCTCCTAGTAACTGGGAAAAGCACAGTTCTTACAGAGTGTAATATTTGATGGCTCTGGAAATTGTTCTTCTTTTCCTTTTGAAGATACCAAATTTGCTGACTTTTCAGGCACACTGAAAAAGGCATTTAGGTAAGAGGGTTTTCAGAGGAGGCAGAGACATGCTTTCCAGCTGACAGTGGAGGTAGATAGCTGGCTGACTGAACTGCTGAGGCTTAACAGTGTTCTTGCATAATTTACTATGGCAGTTTCATAGGGCCTTGGGAACTGATCTTGATTATTTTAAATTTGAGTAAATAAATCATGGATTGTGGCACAAACTGACACTCAGATCCAGGAGATGAACCTGAGATACAACAAAGGCAGGCTCCCAGTGCCAGAATCAACTGCAGTTTTACAACTATGCTAAGCTATGCAATTATCTTAAACCATAACGATCCTGTTGGATTTGCAGGGGGAAATTTAGCATCAGTCTCCTTACACAAAACAAATAAACAAAATCAGCACTACATTTTCATATTAGCACAGCACAACACAGTGCCAGAATGAATTAACATCTGTGTTCGGAAGTGCCACTGCTGTGATGGTTGTCTTACAGATAAAAATGTATAACTGTTGGTCTGAGAACAGAGCACAGCAATGACACGCAGAGATCATGACCAGTGAGGTAGCTCAAAAGAAACTGTGATTGTCTAAAGCAGTGCAGATTAAGTCAGAATTTTACCCTGCTGGCATATGTAACCCTGCAGCTTTCATTCATTGTTGGCCTCATTTGTCTATCCATTCAATCACCTCTAGGGAAATAGGACCGCAAGACTTAACTCTAAGAGAGATAAAGGTTAATTACAGCAGAAAGCTGTCCCCAGGACTAGAAGACAGGAGAAGACAATGACAACAACATATTTGGGTGGTTAAAGCACTGGGAGGGAAAATACAAACTGAAGTGCAACATTCCTTTTAAACCAATGGGGAGAGATGGCAGGCAGCAATGCAACAGCTTATCTACAGCAAATGAGTAAGTGAATAAATAAATAACCACTGCACATCACTTAACAGCATGATCATTGTCAGAGAGAGGAGAACTTCTCTGGAGTTTCCTTCTCTATCAGCTGGGCAAGAATCCAGCAGGAGAACAGACTCAGCTGCAGCTTTCATTTGAAAGACAATTTGTTTATTAGCCAGGCAGAAAATCCCATTAAAAATAGAGAAATTTCCATGATTGTGCTGCATTATTAACTTTCAAGTATTCTGCCAAAAATTCTGGGTATTTTGCATAAGATGAAACTATAATTCTAGATGAGACCTTGAGTGGGAGGTGGAGCTTGAGCTGAGTTCCCTGGTAGAAGTCCCAGGAGGCACTTTGACTTAAGAGATGTAAGATTCCTTCTCTGTCAGATTTATATATGTGATATTTTTAGTCTGGATTATAGTAATTCCATTTGGTGGGAATGTTTGCTTCCTGGCAGGGAGTGAATGTGTGCGCTGTTGGATATGACTGGTGTCATTCCTTTTGTGCTCATTTGGTAACATTATTCTTGCTAAAATGAGTGCTGACTCCTGGAATGTTAGTACAGTTAAATACATGTGGGGCAGGGAGTGGGGGATGAGCACTGGCCTGCAACTCTTCTGTACTGAATTTTCAGTTTGCTCATGGACTGGCCTGAGCACTTCAATGAACTTTTTCCAAGACAGAGCCCTGACATACTTCTGGAGGATTTTTTCCCAGGAACTCCTTCCAGAAGGCACCATGAATGTACCCGACCCTCCGATATTAGCATATGTCCTCATGCAACGCATTGTTTTGAACAAAACCCCTACTCACAAGTACTTGAAGTTCAAAATTTCATAGCAAATCTGGGATTATTTCAGAAAAAGAAAAATAGGTGAAGTTTTCCACCCCTCTACTTCATAATTCTGTTGCTGAAGGGACACCAGCAGGGTGTCAAAGGACATCCAGAAGGAGAATGGACTGAGATTGCTACAGGAGAGACATGCCCCAGGCAGTGTGGATGTGAAAGAGTCCTTATCACTCAGGGTTATAGATCAAGCCCTCTGCTTTGTTATTTTTTTATAAAGTGGCCATAGCATTTGCCATCTAGCCTTTAAAATGGAGACACTGGAATTCAGACACTCCTCCAGGTGCCCAAAGAAAAGAGCAAACACTTTTCCCATGGAGAACTTTAGGCCAGCAGGTGTACATCCCAGGTCAGGACCAACTCTTGGGTGGGCTTTACAAGAAATATAGCTGACAGATCTATTAGACCCTTGCTTCCACAATGTGGTGCATGAGCAATCTCATCTGGAAGCTCTCCCACACAAAGGCTTTCTATGTTGTCATGTGCAACACTCACCCAGGTTGAAGGAGGGATCAGTTTTGCAATGTCAGTGGATCAAACTTTTTCACCTTGAGCACCTTGTAGGGCTGCAGCATGGCAGAACCCCTACAAATGCGTACCTACACAATCTGTTAACATCTTCAGTTTTGATTTGTACCTTCCTGTGCTCCGGGCATGCTGTCAGTTACTGCATTTCAGCTGCAGGGTGGAAAATTCCAGCCAAAGGGGATCTTCTATAAATTGCTGAATTTAATCATAAAGCACTCATATGACCAATTCACAAGATATTTTATCTGGAACAAACACAGCAAGAATAGTCATGTAGTCATGTAGAGATGAAGAGCTTTTAACTCTGCAGTGCCATGACATTTTAGCTGATGGGAAAGTGGCCAGAAGGATTTTCTTGAGAATTGATTTTTCTCTTTAATGCTGCTATTAAGAGTTGTTGATAATAAAGACTGCTGATAATAAAGATTAGCCTAGGTATTTCTAAATAAAAATGGCATGCCTCTACTGTGGTTCATTTGCTGGAAAACTGGTCCAAATCCATTTCTAGATCTAAGGACTTAAAGAGAAGTACAATATGCAAAATAATTATTATAATCAATCATTTTCATTGAAACAAAGCAGAACAACAACAATTATGATAGTAAATTGAATTGTAAACTGGCAACAAGCCATGGTGTATATCAGCTGAGTTTATCTTCTTGTCTGTTGGCAAAATAAAGAGGATTAGGAGAATGACTCATCTGTTTGGAAAATTTACTTTAAAGTTGAAAAAATATTTGAGCAACAGCATTTAATAAACAATAACTCACTGTGCAAAAACTTCTGTTCCCTTACAGCTGCACTCTCCAGCTTGTAAACTGTGGATGTTCTGGAGCAGCAGAACCAACCCCACTCTGACGTCAATCCCTCATCACCAGGCTGTACCTTCTTATGTTTACTATGGTCCCTGGGAGTGCAGTTGTATTAGCAACAACAAAATATATGATGTAATTGCAGAGGGAGAAATCCTGGTTTTACTGTAGCTGTCAGTGACAATTTTATTCCTGGCTGCAGTGCAGTAGGGGTTTTAACATTTCCTACTAGTTTTATCTCCTCCTATATGAAATCTGGATTTCATAATGCATCCAAAGTTGTGGTTTTAAAACTCTTTGTGGACACCAAAGTGATGCCTGAGCTGTTGTAAAAGCACTGGGAAAGACCATGCTGTTCAAACTCAGATTTCAAATCCCCCTTGTCCCCTGTAATCAGAGCAGCCAGCAGCTTCCTGCCCTGCAGACACTGGTGGGAGTTCCGAATTGTGCAGCAGCTCTGGGCAAAGCCATCAGTGCTGGGCAGGTCCTGGCAAACTGCCTGTCCATCATCTCATCTCTAGCCCGGGCTCATTCAGCCGAAACTGCTGCTTTGTCTTCATCTCACAAAACCCTGATGTCATCAGACACCTAAGCAAAACTCAAACTTCAGTCTGCTCAGCAGCCTGGTGAGGATCTAGGTAACAGGTTTGTATAAGTGCTGTGTGGTTATGCCTCCACTGTGCATAACTGTACTGTGTTGGTGTTTGGCAAGTGCCATCTGGTTCTCATTTTCTTTCACAGTATAATTCATCACCTCTACCCACATAGATTCACAGTGCAACTGCCTTTCTGCTTTTAAGACAATTTCAGCTATACTGAGTGCATTTTGATTTACTTTAGCTGAACCCAGCAGACACTACCATCAAATCGTTCTCCTTCAAATTAAAAGTAATTTGGTTTGCAAATTTTAGCAAGATAGGACTACTCACAAAATCTTAACTGATAAAGTAATAAGATGCCAGGAAGACAAAAGGACCAACCATATAATAACCCTGCTTACTATAATCTAGCAAAATATTCTGGAGAAGCATCTTGAGCACATCAAAACTCATCTAAGCTATATAAGAAGTTAGAATAATAGTGAGCAATTAGGAGAGGTATAGAGAGAAACACACCTTTTGTAGCTCAGTACAGGGAATTGTTTAATAGTCCTTGTTGTGACACAAATTACTATTTCTGTTTGAAAAAACCTGAATGAATCTTTCATTAAAAGCTAATTTTTGAATCTTACATTGTGAGTGGGGACACTGGCCTGTTCTATTTGTGTGTCTGTGTACAGGCAAGGTGAGTAAAATAAAATTAAAACTAAAATGGAGCAAAAGATAGAGCTGACTACAGAAGTTATAAAAATGAGTAACTCCTAAACCAAGAATAATTTTTTTGTTGTAGGTTCTCAAGACTTCTGATGAACAGTTTTCTCACCTCCACTGAAGTAAACACACTGGAAATATTCTGGACATAGCCATATGGAAAACTGTAAAGAGAGAGTAAGAACCGAAACAGCAGCCCACCTCTGGTGACATGGATTATTTTCTTTCTCAGTCAAACTGAAATCCCACTTTGCATTGTAACTTGCTCTTAGGGTTCATTTTACACAATAATTATTTTCATTGAGTGGCATTCTGTGTTGAGGTATTGCAAAATGCAAACAGGATTACCAGGTTAAAAGGACATTGTCAAAACCCATTATTTTACATGCACATATGCACATTTAAAACCTTATTAAGTTTACTAGCTCAAGAAGGCAAAAGCCTAGAAAGTGTCAGAATTAATTTTATCTGTGTAACCCTAAATCTGTCTTTTCCCCACATGCATCATTGCTACAATCTTTAATGACACAATCACCAATTTATTTTCTCTCCAGGGGCTCCTGTCTTATTCAGTGTCCTCTGCTGGATGCTCCTCCTTCAGCTCTCTGTTCCTTGGACATCTCTAGGATCACTGCAGAGCCAAACATCCACATATTTTCTACAGGAATAACAAGTGGAAATTATCTCATGCAGAGGACATGTCCTTTGCAGAATTTAAAGCCATATTTAGTAGAAAGGCATTAGAGCTTCTACCTGTTTTAAAATTATTCTAAATAAGTAGGGAACTATATACTTTCCTAGAAGTCACTGATTTAGGCTGAAGATAAAGCTACTCCTTTGCACGGATGACTTCAGCCTGAATAGTTCAACTTCAGAGGTCAAATGTAAATAAGGCCAATGTCTAATAAAGGTGAATGTTGGAAAGTTTCAAAAAGTGGCACAATTGTCTTTACTGATCACTCAGCTTGTATTTTGATAAGCCCACTGTAATCTTTGGGAGCTTCCTCAGCAGCCTTGTTGAAAAAGATGAACAGGACGCGAGAAGCTAGAGTCTTAGACCAGATCCCAAGTATAACAAATGCAAAAAAGGAGATGTTGTCCAGGGCTGGTTCTGCTCCCTCTTTTGTTCTGTCCCCTCGGGGTGGTCTGTGCATGAGTGGGTTTTGCTGCAAAGTAAAAGCCACCCATATTGGGCACCTGGAGACCTCTCCAGGCTGTAGGTGTGGGAGTAGCAGCCAACTTCCCCTTTTGTTTCATTCCATTTCTTTGAGGACCAAGCAAGGAAACAAAAAATCACAGACCAGTATGAGGCTCCAGGTTTCCCACCTTATAAAAATAAGGCAATTAAACCAACTGCAGCAGCTAAAATAGTACCTGGATAATCAGATGCAGCAGAGGAGGGATGAGGGTAAAATTGAAGCAATGCTGGCAACCCAGAGACTGTGAGATAAACGAGATTGGGTTGCTTCATTCCTGTTATGGGATAAGACTATTTTATATTATCTGTATGAAAGGCTAATAAATTCTCTGCTGAATTGGAAAAAGCAGCAATATTTGCATTTTGAACACCCAGCCCTTCAGGATTCAGCCCACTTAATTAATACGCTTCAGAGGATGTACCCAGTTTCACCACTCACCCTCACTGAGGAGGCACAGCCCAGTGGGGGATGAGCAATGGGAATGCTGGTCACTTGGCATGCTGGTGTTTATCTAAATGTTACCAATTGCCATTCCTGATTTGAAGCCTAATCTACACTTTGAATTTGAGATTGATATGCCAGCGATAGCTCTATCCCAGCACTAGTTCTTTAAATATATGCACTGGTAATCACATCTAATTTGATTAGGCTCACATAAATCTTTGTTTAGCAGAAAGGGTACATCTTCAGCCTGTGTCATGAACTCATAAATGCCACTGTGTTCTACTTAAATTTCAAACGCTTTGTTCACTTGGCTTCAGCTCTAACCACATTACAGTGAAAAAGTTCTTCCATAGGCTAACAGGTGTGTGTATAGTAAAATTTTCTAGAAAGTGCTCAAAATTTTATGTCTCTTAAATTTTTCCACTGTTTCGTTATCTACAATGTGCTTATGTCAAACTCTGTTGGCATCACAGACTTTTATCTCATATATTGTGTAGTACCTTGCACTTTTTTTTTCTTTTGAAATAATAGGGGGTTTGAGGTTTTCAGATTAAGCTGCAAGTGTTTCTCCTCTGATAAAGATTTTGGGTCAAGCAGCTATTATTCCATTCTTATCCCAGATGAAATTTCCCCCAAGCAGAACAGTGAGAACCGGGGATATCATAAAATCCATTAAAACTCGTACACCGGAATTAATGCAGTGGATTAAACTGGTGCAATAGCATTCCTTGGGACACTTGAGGTGAACTAATGGATCCCTCACACCAAAACAGACCTCCTCTTGAAAGCATAGAAGTTTCAGATAGTCTTACTGATTTATATATTGTTTTTCTTTAACACCAGCCCATTTCCCTGATGAAGGCTTCCAGGGCAAGGGCTATCTCTGTACAGTGCAAATATGGCAGAGAACTATTGCTGATACTGGGTTGCTTAGGCAATTTCATTATAGAAGCAATTGCTACCACTCTTCTCTCCCAGCATGCCCGGGACCCAGACTAGATCAATAAAGATTAAATTAAAATAACATACATATGTATGAATGTTAGATTATATATACTGCATCTGCATACTTCTCCTGCTATATTCAATCGATATACATGAATGAATGTTGATAACAGAGAGAGGCACATAAGGAGTTAATTCAGCACCTTACCTCTGAGCTAGGAGAAAGACTTGCCAAATGTTTGTTCTGCCTGTTTTGCTAGAAGAACATTGTAAGACACATTGGTCAATGTCCTGTTCTGTTCTGCTTAGCAGATCAGAGTCTGTTCATTATAGAAGTAATGGTAGGAGTAAAATACAATAGAATACAAGTCCATAAATCTAGTAGATTTTGATGTTTAAAGTAAATATAGGAGGCCCAGAGCGAGGACTCTGTACATTTGAGGAATCTGGGTCACTTAACTAAGAAAGTTGAAAAGATCAGGCTGATAAAGAGTGTTGAAACAACCCCCAGGGGATGAAGTAAGAGGACAAGACCACCCTAAAACTGAGCCTAGAGAAGATTCTCGAAAACTCCAAACAAACTCCACCTGGATTCTGCCTAGTTATGAATATATATGTTTGATAATGAAATTGTGTACCTGAAGTGTATAAATGATTTGGTTTGCACCTTTTGAGTCAAGCTGGTTTGTCCAGTGTGAGCTGGCTAGCTCCCAAAGTTGTCATAGACAAATACCTTTTTGCTTAAAGATGCCAAGTCTCTAAGGAGGTCTTTATTTTGAAATTTTTCAGCATCANAAATGATTTGGTTTGCACCTTTCGAGTCAAGCTAGTTTGTCCAGTGTGAGCTGGCTAGCTCCCAAAGTTGTCATAGACAAATACCTTTTTGCTTAAAGATGCCAAGTCTCTAAGGAGGTCTTTATTTTGAAATTGTTCAGCATCAGCGTGTGTTGGTGTTTAGGACACACGTAATATGAAGCATATACAATCTGGAATTTACATGACTTCTTTTTCTTGAGCAAGTCAACATTTGCTGGGGAATGTCATATTCTTTATTAGAGCAAGTGAGATAGTTGTTCAAAAAACAAAAACAAACCCAAAAAACAAACAAACGAACAAAAAAAAAAGAAACCAGAAAGAAATGTTACATAAGGCCTTGCATACCCAAAATACTTTCCCCCTGTTTTAAACTGCCACAATAGCACTAACAAGAGATACTGTTTTTCCTTGCAAATGTTGCTTGTGTCTGCACGTCATTATAAGTCTTGCATCAGTAGCATGATTGCTTCCTCTGTTGGAGAAGGAAGGTGCTGCTCAGGGAGCTGCCGTCATGACTGAAGAGCCCTCAGGTTTGGAGCAGAACAGGAAGAGCACAAGGAGAAGCGGATGTGATACACCAGACCTTACATGACCACTCCACGAGGCTGCATGGATTTCACAGCACCTGGCAACCTTCCTAACACTGCCCGGCCAGTTCTGCTTTACAGGTGGCCTCTTCAAAGCTGCCAGCAAATCTGTCTTTTCAGATAAGCTGGACCTTTCTTTGCAATGACTGCTTAAAAAAAAAAAAAAAAAAAGGACTTTTTTCATATAAACCATTCCAGTGCTCTTAGGGTTCCCTGATGTACAATTTGTCCTTCTCTCCTGAGCACTGCTGTGCAGCTGTGTGCAGGGATGAAGATCTGTGCACTGCTAAAAACTGGGGAAGGATGGGGAAACTGTGAGCAGAAAGCAGCAGGCCAGAGAGAAGGTAAGCACATGATGGGAGCTGTCTGTGGGAGCCCTCCACAACTGGATGAGCTTTGGAGGTAGATACACCTGGGTCAGCCGGGGAAACACCATCAGACATAGATATAAGGGAAATAACAGCTTAACTGCAGTAACAGTAACAGCTTAATTCATGAAAGATGATTAATAAATACCTTCTGTGGCCTGTGTTCCTCCTGACTGAATTGTTTAAGAGAAAGAAGGAAATCCATGGCAAGAAAATTGGACAAAATGAAAATCTGGAGTTCTCTGCTGCACCATTCATCCCTGTAAGAATACAGGCAAGTATTTTCAAATCAATTGAAAAACAACAACTTAAAAATTATCCCAAATATTTTTAATTCCTCCAGCTGATTATCAGTCTTACAGATGATTCAAACTTTCTCCTTGAGTCTGGTAGCTTCATCCACCACAAAGCCCTGTTAAGAAAAGTTGGAGGCACATCATAGCAGCCCTTTGTTATAGCATAATGTGTTCTTCTAACAATTTTCTAGAGTTTTCATATTAAAGGCTCTGAAATTAGTCTGAGCATGAAGTAAGATGGAGAAAGCCTTGTTACAGAGCTAGTGTGGACTCTGCTAAGTAGAATCACTCCCTTCTCCTCCCCCTGACCTCCCCGTCTCCTTCTTAATGAATTAAATACATATTTCCACTGTAATATTTATACATGTGTTGAAGCACATGCTCCTAATATGATGATATCTTCCTTCCTTTCTCTTTTGCAGCATCCCTATAGAACAATTATGGGTATTCACTTGCAGACCAGTCACCCACTGCAATGAACATTGCAGTGGGAGGTTCCATTTGGGAGCTAAGAATCATCTCTGTCAGCTTATTACAGTTACACCAATGCACATGAAGTAAACCAGCACAACCATCAGCATTGTGTCTGGGCTGGAAATCATTAAAACATTTGAAAGAGCACCTTTATTTTAATTCCAAGATTTTTCAAGTACTCCAATTATTAAACAAAAATTAGTTTGTTCTACCTTGTGTTTGTCTCAGACCATGGTTGATGATGTATTATCTAAAAATGTAATTTTTTTTTTCAATTTTGGCACCTCATGCAGCTGATATTGTGCTTTTCGTCTTTGGGACAGTGGACAGGTGGCATAGGCAGCCAGAACATGACCTTTGGGGAGAAGACTGGGGTGAAGACAACTCTGATTTCCTTTGCTGAAACTTTTGATTTTCAGTAACCCAAATGGACTGACTTTGTGACTGTATGTTTTATTCAAAAAGGACCTTCACTATTAAAAGCTGAGGATATTTGCAAGCTCTTATCTCCCTTTCAAGCTAACCTCTCCTGCTCTAATGGACACTACATGTCTCTGCCTATCTGCAAACTTCCCCCAACCTTGGCATACCAGTTGACTGTATGTCCTCACTGAGTTCTGAGACCAAACCAGTTCACAACAGCAGATAAAGGGGAAAAGGCATATTCACACAGAGACCTTAGGTGATTAAATGCTGCTGATGCCCATCATGGCTGGATACAGCCAAGGATTTTTAACACACTTTTCTTCTCTGCTCTCCTATTTCTAGTTCTCCTGTAGCCTTCCTGAGATCAGAAGAGGAAAGAAGAGGCAGAATTACCTGCACTATTCAAAATGAGTGTGCACTAGGAATTCACATAACTGCATTGCATTGTTTTCTGTTAGATCATATTGTACTTTTCTAGTACCACCCATTATTCTCCTTGTTTCCTGACTGTTCCTGCAGAAGTTGATATTTTCAAAGAATCGTATTTTATGAGCTGGAATAATTTCCTAAATGACAAAATATATCAAAGGTATCATAGTGTATAAAATTAGCCTTCTTTTTACTAGCTGTACCTGATTTTTTATTTATCTATGTTATATTCCATTTGCTGTTTTATTGCCCATCATTCAAACTCATGATATCCTTCTGCAACTCTTTGCAGTTTTAGTCTCAATCTGAACTAGCTTAGTATTGTCAGTAAATTCTGTCCTTAACTTCCCAAGTTCATTTCCAGAACATGTATCAATACATTGAGCAGCACAGAATCAGTTTTTATTATACTTCATTTATAATATTTTAATTAGTGTTCCACAGTTATCCCATCTTTCTTATCTCACGAGATTTCTGTATGGACACTTGGCATGAGATGTTGCTAAGAGCCCTTTGAAAATTTAAGCAAACTTTATATGCCAGATCATCCTGACATACATGCACAGAGATCCTTCCAAAGACCTGTAACAGATTTTATGGCTGTGTATCCAAAACATATACTCTTTCATTATAGTTTATGTCAATTGGCAAGGTGCAGCCATCAGTTCGGTTGAATCTCTACAGAAGCCTCACACACAGGTATGGGATGTTTTTTTGTTTGGTTTTGTGTGTGAGTTAGGACTTTTTTCTTTCTTCAAACCGTATTTGACATTATTTTTTTTACTTCTGATAGTAAGGTAGTTCTAAGCAAAAGTTAGTATTTCAGAAATCTCCGGAAAATACTGAATGACGTTACTGCATGACCACCTGCTAGCAACTTATCTATTTGTTTTAATAAGCCATTTACTGACACTTAAATTCAGCCAGATCTTCTGATTAAGACCCTGACAAACGGTGTTAACAGCATGGAAAGTTTGCTAAGCACTTCAACAACAAACACAGATAAAAAACTCAGTATCTGTTGTGGTCTGTTCTTCCAGAAGGGTTCCTTTACACCTTGAACGTTTAGCCACTGTTTGACAACAGTCAGAGACAGCACTGTACTGTACTGAGAGCTATAGCAGAAACAAATTCAGCCTCGTCAAATCATGGGTATATCATACTACTCCCATATAGCACACAGATAGGTTTAGTGCTTGGCAGCTCTACTATCCAGGCTTCCTGTCACGCAGTAAACATTCTTCTGGATTTGTTTGTTTTTATTAAAAAGTGCTAAGAAAACATTTTGAAATTAAAGTCTTACTAGTTTTCCACTGCAAGTCAACTTTTCCAACCTACACAGTTTAAACAAGGAGAAGAGCAAGAGATGATTCAGTCATCATCTGTAAATTACTCCATGGGTGATAAGGAAAAAGATAAAATTCCATATTATGTCTCTAAATTAGCTGAAAACAGAAAACTTGATGTTGAAAACAAATGAATCCAGACTAAATATAAAGCCTCTCCTCCATAATGATGTTTATTGACTACTAGGAAGGATTAAAATACATAAATACATAGACTTTAGTTATTCAAGAGATTTCTCCAGTCTTAATTTGTTTGTAAGAGATCCCACCATAGCTGAGACAGAATTACTGGGCTTATTCCTGATGTAACCAGGCAACATTTTTTATCTTGGATTTGTAGATCAAGTTACATACTTACATTTAGTTTCATCAGCCTCAAAACATATGCTACTATGGAAAAGTATGTATAAATGTCTATTCAATATCTCATTTGTATCAGTGTTACTTTGGCTATAATTCAGTAACAAATAAATCATACTGTATACATAAATTAATATGCTCCTACTTTAAAATTTCATATAAGCAACATGACCCTGATGTTTTAAGAACACTGAAAGACCCACATATTTTGAATCAGTACATACTTACCTGAAGGAAAGTCTGTGGTCTAACTTTTTAAGGCAACCGATGGAAAATACAGATGCAAAATGCAGATGCAATCCCCCAAAGTAGAATAAAACAGTAATAAAATATCAGAACAAGATTTTTAAACAAAGGCTCAGAAAGGAGGGGTAGAATAAAACTAGTGAATGATATTAAGTAAGATTAGCTCTAGTCTCACTCAGGGTCACCTCTGAAGGGAAATATACTGGCATTGATTTCTTGGTATAATTATGTTGCTGAAGTTATACTATTATAAATTATTATGTTTCCAAAGCAACATATCAGGAGTAAGTCTACTGAAACCAATGATGTAAGGACTACAAGAATCAATTCACCACATCCAGTTGTCTCTGGACACTGAATTACTGATCTTTTTTCTAGGAAGAACAAAGGAAATAAAAGATCAACATATACCCAGTAATAATAACCAAAAAATTACTATGATTCTACAATGAGCTTATGTTTAAAACAGTTTGTTTTGAAAAGAGAAAGGAAGTCTGGATCAATTTGTCATCTTCGTTGATATACTCCAAACATTAAGGAAATACCAGCTGTTTGCATTTGCAAAATGTATCATCACGCTGAATATGGCAAGCATCAGCAGGTGTTTGGTGCCCTCTCACGTTTTATACAAGCAACTTCAGTGACTTCAAACACTTCTTGGTGACAGATCACTTGAGAAGGCTTCTCTTCCTTAAAGGAAATGCCAACTAAGATAATTGACTACTTAATTCTTCAAAAAGGTTCATAACCATTTTAAAGCTGTGAACTTACAGAGGCAGTGTACTTAGAGTAACAAGCAGACCCACAGACATACCTGTATACCCTCCCCTTCAGCTTTTATTGAGGTGGTTCAGCCTCACTAAACTGATAGTGCATAGCACAAACCTGATTCAGGCTTCTTTGGCTGTGGCCAGACAGACATTTTTAATAAATTGCTGACTATGAGAACATAAACACACACATAAAAAAAGGCTGTTTAGCATCACAGAAAAATCATTACGAACTGTATTAACAAGGCATTGGCACAAGTTGCCCAGAGAAGCAGTGAATGCCCCACCCCTGGAAATGTCCAAGGTGATGTTGGATGGGGCCCTGAACAACCTGATTTAGTGGAAGGTTCCCTGCCCACGGCAGAGGGGTTGTAACTAGATGGTCCTGAAGGTCGCTTCCAATTCAAACCGTTCTACCCTTCTATGAAGACAGAAAACTAAGTGATCTGGTCATACCTCCTGGGAACATCATCCAGTTAACAATCATGGTACTTCCTTAAAGAAATCAATTTTAAAAAAGATCTGCAAAATTTGAGACATCGAAATAGAAAATATTCCCATTTCCATTAATTGAATACTCGAGTGATTACTGCTCACATCTAAAAGTTAGCACTTATTACCTAAAATTACATTTCTGGGGGGTTCTAATAATCATCTTAGGGTTTATTTCTTGGTTAGGTAACACTAGAGTATGTTATTTTTCTTCTTCTGCAAGTACTTATATCCCATAGAGAAGTCCCATCTTGATCTTCCAAAAAGTAAATAGATTGTTTGGTAAATCTTCTTGGAAAATAAAACCTGATTTGTTTTATCAAGTGTTTTATTAGTTTATTTTTATTTTCCCTATTAGCATCATAAGTGTAAACAGTTTAAATATTTTTTTAAACTTGGCTCTTATGTAATTCATCATCCCATTTTGCTAACTACTCAGAGGGAAACATACAAGAGATATTTATGTGTCTGTTTTTATATATAAATTAGAATGCAAAAGAGACTGGCCACAGAAATAGTAATGTATAAAGATAACATGGAATTTCAGATTACATTTGGATGTTGGTATCAGAAATTATTAAATACCTTACTAAAGTGCTGAGGGCCCCATATTTAGAAAAATAATCCATTGCAGTGAAATGTATTATTAGTACAGAAATAAAGCATGCAAGACTTTCACAGTGGGACATTCTCAATTTATTTTACCAAATTATTCCATTATGCATTTTTTCAGATGTCGGTTTCAAGATCATACATAAGAAAACCTTCACAGAATTAGCAAGTTAGTGCACAAAATCATTTTCCAGTCTGGTCATAGACACAGAGGCAAAAAGGAGTCTAAGCATCTCATACTAGTTAATAATGAGCATCCCTTGTCCCTTGTTATCACAGATACCCAAATGACTAGAGGCAAGGCACATTTTGGCAGCATGGTCCATTTCAGTAAAGCCAGACAAAGCTGAATGAAAGTTCCCCATTTGCAGGGACTGCAAAAGCCCCTGTAAAAAGAGAGTTCAGAGCAGATCCATGCAGCAAACAGAAGCTTGTAGAATTATCTGTCAGCATCCAAAAGTGCCCTATTACTTTACTGAACACAGAAGCAGGTTCCCAGAGAGCTTTGAGTTCTCTTTCAAATGGATGTGACAACGGAAAAATAAATAAGGATAGGATGTGGTGAGGAAGGATGGATATGCCTGGACCTTTTACACCACCAAGATATGCTCAAATATCATGGTATTACAGTAAAATTTTAACAATAAATCTACCTTGTGTAGGTAAGAAACAGCTAAATTGCACATAAAGCAGAAATCCCTGAGCTAGTGGAAAACTAGTTAGAAAATCTACACATACGGTGGACATATCCACCTAGGTCTAAAGGAAGTACTGCTACTTTTTTAGCAAGTAAATATTGCTAACTACCTCCCATTCAAGACCATGTGAATGATGGAGTGTATAAGCCTGAAGTTCCGGTTCTAAGGGGTGCATGAGGGCAGCCCCAGGTGAGATCTGGTTTTGTGTTTTGAGGATGTAGCCAACAACAAAGCATTCACATTTAGTGCATTAATCTCAAATGGCACTAAAATCAGGCCATTAGGCTTCACAGCTGATTTACTTTCCACAGAAAGTATGAATCTGACTTTTCTGGACATATTTTCCATCTGCTGACTCACAAATTTGTGATCATAGGTTGAAACCTGCCCAATTAAGAAGCTTTTGATTTTGATAACACTAACTGAAATGTGTATTTCCCATCAGTATAATTCTATTTCCCTTTCTACGGAAGTAGAAAAAAATTGCCTCTTAGCTGGTAATTAGCATTAAAAGAGTCCACACAGTAGAATAAATGTGTGGAAACAGCAAAAGTCCTCCCAAATGTTTTGAAGAGCTAGAAAATATGGAATGTGGATCCACAGCTTTGCTGTGGTAATCAGTTATTCACTGTCTCATTTCTGCCACACCATTTTCCCCATTCCATTCTCCCATACCCAGTTCCCTCTATACTATAAAGTGACCTTAAAATCTTGTAGCAACATGTAAGAAAAGCAGAACCACTCTGGTCTGGGAATGGAAAGAAACAGCTTTTTTTTTTTTTCAGGACAGAGCTTGCAAACATCTGCTAGGATATAGTGCAAGAAACTTAACTCTAAACATTAATGGAGTTGATGAAGTCTGAGTTCTGCAAATAAAACCGTTTAAAATTCCCAAATTAAAGCAGATGCATTGCTGTTCACTGACAGCATTACAAATAAATGGGAAGAAAATCATGTCTCCCAGTACCTACTGCTGATTAAGATTTTCCTAGAAAATTGCAATTTGTTTTTCTTGAGAAACTTAAATGACTTGAACTTCAATATGTTCTCTTATGAAACCTTAAGGAACAGAAAATTCATGCTGATATAAATCAAATCAGGTTAAGAATTGATTTAGTTAAGAATCAGTACTTGGCTGCTGTGCACATACTTTTAATTTAGTTTGAAGTGCCTAATATCAATTTAACTTCAGCGTATTACAGACTTCACCACTTTAGCTACAGCTGAAAACACATTTCAATACTTAATGCCATTAACCACCTCAGGCAGACACCAGTATCAGTACTGACACCAGTATCCACCAGCACCTAATTTAACACCATAACACATCCTTAAATTCAGCGTTCAACAGTATCAGCACATTGATTCAAAAAAACAAGCGAAGAAACATTGAAATGAGGTGCTCTCCTCCCAGACAGTTCTGACCACTTAACAACATACACAGGCTAAGCAGAGGAGCCCCAAGATGACCCCATACATTTAAGAACAATAGCTGTGTTTGTAAAGTTTTATACAGTAAAATTAAACTGCTTGCCATTTTTCCATTGCAACAAAAGCAAAATCCACCACAGCATTACTGAAACAAGCCCAAGTACTTCTTCAGAACTGTAGAACAGGACAGATTCTTAGCTCTAGAGTTGTTGGAGCACAATGTTCTGTGCTTGTCTAAGGAAACATAAGCTACAGAAAACTCAGGAAAATGTGGTGATAGGTCTTATATGTCATACAGCTTGTGCCATGGCAGCTGTGGGAAACCATCAGCTTAAGGGTACATATTTTTGTACTTGCTGGGCTCCAATCTCTGCAACATAGATTGCTCCACTCTTCATGTCTACATCCACAAGATGCGGTTTGGTTTCATCCGCCAGCTGGATTGTGTGGACCATAACACAGTCCCCAATAGCGCCAACTGGTGGTGCTGCCAAGATTGCTAACCGGTTGATATTCAGCTGAGCTACAATCAGGTATTTGTAGTTGGCAGTGAATCTGTGAAAGACAAACGCATTTTTGAACTATGGATGTCGCATGACATCTCATTTTAACACAAGCACACACTTTTATACAAACAAAATCTCCCTAACAGTTACATTTTTGAAGACTAAGACAGGCAAAAGGCAATAAAACATTGAAAATTAACTTGTAAACCTTGCTCTTCATAGGGCTGCTCAGGGAACCAGATTATGCTACAGAAAGCCCATTCAAGACAAATTTTCTGTCTGTAAAAGCTTCTACAGTAAAGTTAATAACACACAACAATTTTGAACAAAGTTCCCAATCCTGTCTTCAAATCTTCTGGGTTTGTTATAAAGTCAGGATTTCCCTGTTGAGATATAACTGTGCAAATCTTTGCATATGACTAGGGCCCAGCACCCTATTAAAATGCTTAACTCTTTGTCATCAGGCATTAAATATGAACATCGTAATTCACCAGTAAGAGTATACCTTATTTACTTAATTGTATGGGTCTCGAAGAACTATTCAACAATACCTGACAGAATAGGGTCCATCTTCTGAAAAACAGCCACTCCAAGACCCCAGCCATTCTCCTGTGACTTTATCAAAAACTTGGATTCTTTTGTTGTCTCTGTCTGCAACCCATACCTGTTATGAAGAAAAATCATGACTGTTAACACAGAACAAATCAAATGCATTAGTTTCTTACAAGACCAGAGTTCCCTGTAGTAAAGAAAGAGATACACCCTTCTGATTCAAAACTAAATCAGTAGATATGATTTTCAGATGTAAACCAAAACTGACCTGTAGTTAACATACAAAAATGATTTTATACTACTTTATCGGAGAAATCAGCGCCTTCTCTTCATTGTTGTGGCTATGACATGAATATTTTTATAAGATTTTTTCCTCGCACAGTGAACACATATTCCCATCTGTTTAATTCTAAAGGTCTGTCTAAAGGTCTGTCAACCCATTAATTTTTTTTTCAATAGTAGATTCACTTCATGATCCAGGTCTATGACGACTGCATCTGCAAACACTCCTGATATGCCTAACACTACTACAAATATTAAGCAATTAAAACACTTAGAGCATGTTGAGTTTATTTTGCCTTATCAGTTTTGTGGAGCTCGTCTCTGTCCCACCCTGTGCTGTGTTCACAAACAGTGCAAACCAAGGTTAACACCGGACATTTCCAGTAAAGGCAGCTTTTGAACAATAATCATTGAAGTTTTAGCTGTTGACAACCTATCAGTCTGATAAGTAAACTTCATGACTTTTTTAGGGTATTACTAGAAAGGGAGTGAAAAAAAATGACCCAAGATATTTCATCACTATTTTTAAATGAAACACTACTACAGCATCTCTTAGATTTCTTAGCAATTACCAATTATTTTTTAACCTAGGCTGATCATCAACACTGTGTTGGCAATAAAATTGTAGCCCATTGCAGTTGCTGTCTTTGAATGAATAAAATCACACTTACCCTTCAGAAAAAAGTGACCACATTCCTACTGTTGTCTTTCCTGTTCTGCCAGCTTCAGCAGGGCAGTGATTTTTATATACATTTCTTGATTCACACAGCATCAGCAGAATTAGATCAAACCAGTCATGTTTTAGTGAAGCAATCTTATTTTCCCCAAACAGATTAAGAAGCAACTATGTAATTCCCTTCTAAGAACAGCAGACCAAAAGGCAGACTACAATTAACAGCTGGCAGAAGTGGACTCTTGGAACGCTCTGAGCCACATGGAGTAAAAGAGTAATGTCCACAACGTAGCTAGAGCCTTACTATCACCTTAAATTTATTTGGAATTTACAAATTGGAAATTAAAGCCACTGATGAAATGTAAGGGCTTTGGTAGATACTACAGAACAGAATTCTCCCTTACTCTCAGAATGGCAACCTGTTACAAACTGCAGGGCAAAGTCAGTTGTTGCACCGACATTGACAAAGTAACTGGTCACAATCCTTGTGTTAACCTTGGAGTTAGATACTTTAGTGGCACCCGGAAACTTCAGCTCATGACTAGAACACTGGAAACTTTAACTCCTATAAAATGACGCAGATCCCAGCAGTTCAAATAAAAGAGAAATACAGTTTGCTTCGTTCAAATAGATGCAAATGTGTCTGTTGAAAGATGAAAGCAAAAATAACTTTCTTTTATTCCTTACCCGTCCAAAACCATCCAGTGTTACACTGTGAGGAATCCTGAACTGACCAATGCCGGTCCCGTTTGTTCCAGTTAGCCATATCTCTTTGTAATCTAAACAGTGAGCACCATGAAATATAAAATTAAAAAAAAATAACAGTGAGAAAACAACAAATAAAACACCGTCAACTCATTCCATTGTAAAGTTATTTTGAGTAATTTGTAAAAGACGAAATTTCTAAACTTTTTAAACATAGTACTCCCAATACATAAACTCAAGAATTATTGGTACTACTACCATGACTACTGGATTGTTATTAGTGCTTTCAGAACTATGGTTACAGGAATGTACCCACTAGTACACAAGAACCATAGTCTAAGGTTCTGTTAAGCACTGAACTAAAAACTAAAAAAAGGAAAAAGAAATGTTGGCTGATTATGGTGTTCATTTACTGAGTTTTTAGATTTGTTACCTCAGAGTTCTGAGTTGTAACAATTTATCATTTTTCAAACTAGATATTAGGAAACTATCCACTTTATGGTAGAATAACAGGGAAACAGTAGCTACTCTACTTATTCCAACTGTAGGCATGTGCAGACTCCTCACTCACTGCCGTAACTGAGGTATACGAGCAAGCTAGAATCATGGAACAATTTAAGTATAAAAGATCTTCAGACACCATCTGGTCCAACCTGCTCCTCAACGCAGGACTAGTCTTAATAACGAATTCAACTCTGAAGTTAGATCAGGTTCCTCATAACTTATCAGCTTTTGAGCTTCTCCAAGAATGGAGAGTGCACACCGCTTCTGGGCAAACTCTTCACTGTCTGACCACCCTCAGTCTGAATATTTTCTTCAAAAAATTGAACTAGAATTCACTCCTCTTATGACTTTTTCTTAGTGTTCCTCATTTTTCACTGTGTACCTCCAAGAAACACAGGGCTCTGTCTTCTCTATAGCCTCCCAGTATTGACTTGTAAACAGCATTACGAATCCCTCTTAGCTTTCTCTCTTGGAGACTGAAAAAACTGCCACTCTCAGCCTCTTCTCATGAATAATTGGGAGATTTTTCCTGAAGTCACAAGCAATAAACCAGGATCTGATTCAACAAGGTCTTTAACTAATGTTAAAATGACAGTTCTACCTATTTCTTGTTTAAAAATTTCCCAAACTGTGTTACTTAAAATTCAATTTTCAATAGTCAGCTACTGTGACAGTTCATTTTTCCATACCATCAGACAGTTTGAGCAATCTGTTGTTCATTCCTCCATCTCCATCCACAACATAGATTTCTCCACTTTCCTCGACAAAGATCTCTGCAGGCTGATCAAATTGTAGGGGAATCAAACTTGAACCTGCATTACCCGGTGTGCCCAAGACCTGCATGAGTTTACCCAAAGGGCTATACTGTTTCACAGTGTGTCCATATTTCCCTGAATTAAGGAAAAATAAAAGTGCCAAAACATCTTAATGAAACAAAATATAAGCATTAAAACCAACTGCAAAGATTAAAAATCTCATGATGTTCACAAGTGATATTAATTCATCAAACAGCAAAATTCTGTTGTGAGATTACAGCTGTAAATTGATAGGCTACAACAATATTCATTCATTGCATTAAGGTCACTAAACCTAGGACGGACAACAGATCTAGCCTGAAGTTGTTTTTTTTTTCCTGATACTTCCGGGTGACAGTGGGGAGGAGTGCTTACTGAGCTCAGCAGCTGTAAGCAAACACAACGCACAACCCGTGAAACTTTGGAGTGTTTTGTGCAGCACCCAGGAAGTTTGTTCACAGCAAGAAAAGCACAATTCTGTCTCAGAATTGTTGGAGAGACTTAAATGAGTTGTTTAAAGCAAACTCTGCAGTATTAAAATTTTCTTCTGCACCTAATACTTCTCATATCACCACCATGCATACCTGTACCAACATCCGTGATCCACACTGAACTATCTGTTGCAGTGTTCCAGACAAAGATACCATGAGGCATTTCAACTGTATCATTCCAGGAATAAAGAAAATAGCCTTCCACTGAGAATACAAGTACCTTTGGCACATTGTCTCCCCTCTGAAAAGGTAAAAAAAAAGATCTAAAGAAAATATATTAAGCAAGTAATCACATTTTTAAAAATTCCTCTTTGTGAAGTTTTTGCAGTGTTTCATGAATCATAAGAATCTCCTGAGATGACTGTCTTATAGACCTCTTTTTCCAGCTAGAAAAGGAAAGAGAGAGAAGGGTCTAAGTTTAGTATGAAAAACCTTCCACTCAGTCTAGACTTTCACTTTAAATCATGTAAGAGTCCAACTTTCAGAGCAGCCAAGAACTTGCAAGTAGCTTGGTCTTTATTTTGAATTGCGATTTTCTGTTCCTGTGGAAAAATATGCCCAGGCACGAAAACAGGCATGAAAAACTGTAACTGTGCTTATTAGATGCATGGCACTCTAGTACTAATACTGCTTTACAATTAATTCCCACCACTTTCCATGGAGAGACTGTCTTATCCATTGCCGAGAGACACCAACACATGGAATGGAGTAGAGGAAATAATTTAACTCAGTTACTGTAACTGGTTGAAAGCACTATGTGGTTTTGATTTCATGGAACAAGGCTTGAAAGAGTGGAAGATTCATTTCCCACAGAATCACATTTTCCTTTACAGCTAAGGGAAGAAGCCTCTGTAACTCAGTCAAGTTGGATCATGCATTTGTAGCAAAGAAATTCAATGCTTTTTTAAAAAAAAAACATAAACAAATGTGGTGCCAGAACTGCTTTAAAATAGATATAATAGAGACATCTATACTTATATTTTCTCTGGTTTTGGTACAATAATTATTCACACACACACACATTTATATATATAAACACACATGTATATATCCTAATCTAAATCATACTGTTTAAAGGCAAAAATACACTAGAACAACAAAGAGAGAAATACAGTATTGCCACTCACTTGTCCTACATAGACCAGACCATGAAGAGAGTCAACAGCAACACAAAATGTCTGGCCAGTGAAGTGTTCTGGAGTTTTTGGCCAGCCTATGTCCAACTTATACATCTGTTGCTGTTCCCTCCAAGGAGAGAAGTAATCATATGCTCTTAAAACCTGAAAGTACAAAATAAATATCCAGTAGTAGTCAAACTCCATGATGATGGGATCAAAGGAAACTGGAGTTGAAAGTAACTGCGCTGAAGCACCATAAATTCATTTATTCAATCTACATTAACAAGACAGATAAACAGAAACAGGCTTGCTGCTAGAGGTTTGGACTGCAAATAGGAAAACTTCAACAAACTGAAAATTAGCTAAATAAGTCCTCTGGACTGGGGAGCTCTGGAGTTAGAAGGCAAAACACACACTGAAATTTCTTACATCAAAGTTGCTATTAAACATTTTATTTGTAAATCAGACTCCAAAATGAGAAAAATAGTGGAGAAGCTTCCAAATGCAATAGACTCAACAGTCACTTCAAGAAGATGCGAAAATAACAAAAAAGAAAAGATCAGAATTAAGGGAGGAAAAAAACCAAGTCAAGAAAGAAAATCTACATCTTGGAAATGGGGAAGCATAAAATACCAGGAATGACCAGGCTCAGGCTCATGTACGCATTTTAAGGAATAATGGAAAAAACCCAAATCTTCCACATTTTTGTACTATGTTTCCATCAAAAGAGTGGAAGCTAAGCACTGCTGCGCTGCTGCAAGATAAGCACGGGAGCGGAGAGCCCAGTCCGGAGCCAAGAAGCACCGCGGGGGGCCCTGAAGGCCCACGGCCACCCGGCATTCCTGCTCCTCGTCTTGCCTGACAGACAGACTGGGCTGCCACGGAGGGAAACCGACAGTACTCAAGCAGGGAGAAAACCTGACAGCAGCAACAAGTGGGAAGCCCTTCACCCCTGGATCGCTTTTTCCTCCCTCGGGCGCAGCAAACTGCCCTGGAAACCCCTGCAAAGGCTCGGACAGCTTCCTCCTGGAACCACGTCAGCCACCAGCCGGGCGAGCCGGCACCAGGGCGAGGCGAGTGTCGGGGTCCCGCCCGCCTG